>JANAVB010025794.1:9171514-9256932 GCA_029216955.1 Iris pallida | reverse complement strand
TTTCAGTGCCAGGACACTCTACATCTTAGCTTTATTGTCATTGCGTTGCTTTGCTCCAGGCAAGTACATCTACAAACTCATTTACTGTCTTTTAATGTTAAGTACATGTGACAACCTTGTGAATTACCATTAATCCAGTTGCAAGTCTTTTGTTAATTGTACATGTTAAAACACTTATTTGATAAAAGAATGTTAATCAACCCATGTGAATGCTGATCCTTGGAGTAGCAAGTCAAATCATAACACGTTTCATACTATTGCCAGTTCCCACCATGCTTTACACTTTCTCGTATCTTTTACATGATGATTACTGGGTTATGAGAGAGTTGATAGTATAGTTACTGGACTCGTGGAATGTACTCACTTACATTGCAGTATGCTAATTGTGTAGTTTCTGGACTTGTGGAATGTACTCCCGTACATTGCAGTAAACTAGCAGTGCGGTTTCTGGACTTGTGGAATGTACTTACGTACATTGCAGTAAACTAAGAATGTAGTTTCTGGACTTGTGGAATGTACATACGTACATTGCAGTAAACTAGCATAGCACCTATTGACCGATCTCATACCTGCTCCAGTTTTAATACATAATGTACAATATGCCACAATTGACAAGAGTGTCTTAAAATGATAATCAAGATATACCATGATTTTCCGCTTTATATGATTTACCATGATTCCAGTATGTCTATTTTTTCAGTCTTATCATACCATGTTCCTGTTGTACATCTCTTGCATTATACATTCAGTACTTTAGTAGTAGAGATTGTACTTGCTCCCGTCCTGACAGGATAACGTTGTAGGTATTTTGACCGAGGAAGAAATGCTTTGGACTCCAGTTGAGGATATTCCTGCAGGGAATCCTGCTTAGCTGCTTAGTTTGACTTAGTGTTGGGTTATTATCACAGACGCTGTTTTGTACCTTTAAACTGGACCTTGTCTCCAGTACTACTTTTGGTTGTGTACTATTTATAACAAACTTAGTGGTTTTTCATCTATCTATATAGAAGCTGTGTTGTGATCATTCTTAAACTATCTTAATTATTAGCACATTTATCATTATTACTGACTGTCTAGAACAGCTTACTACGCTCTAATCAAGCGTAGGCTGGACATGGCTCGGCCCGGCCCAACAATTTGGGAATCGGGTCGTGACACATTCAAACAAGAAACAGAAAATAGAGAACATGTGAGAATAAGCAGTAAGGCGTCCAAACGCTCAGTCAAAATGTTCTTGATATCTGGCTTTACAAAACATAGCCAGATAATGTGGCAAAGTATACACAATTGTTTATCAGCTGCAGCCTGACTTAGTTACAATTATGCAAAAGTAATTACAAGACAATCCGACTAACATGTCGGTGCCAAACGGCAAGGTATAGAGTAAGCAACAAAATGAGTGAGGGAGTAAGGAACCCACTCGAGTCCTCCTGCGATCATTCCTCTAGTATTGACCATCTTGGAGGTAGAAGTAAGCTGGATCCTCGGGGACCGGCTCTAAATCTGGCCATGCAAAACCAGAGAGGTTAGACCTCTAATAGCAAGTACCACAAGGAGCACGATATGAGAATTAAAACCAGTGATAAGAGTTAAGAATATAATACATAGGTCTCTGCTTGCTACTGGGATTCACACAACATCACGACACTTCAAACCAACTTCCAACCAACAAGGACAGAAGTTGACCTGTCATGTCCTGACATTCTGATCATCTCAGTTAGTAAATAGAGTAGGTACAATACACAAACAAGTCAATTTCAACGGCCATGCAACTACTACGGCTTGCTACTGTGAGTTCCAAGTTACCTTGGAATTATGCAATAAAGGATTCCTCAGTTCTACTATGTGCAAGCAAGGATAGTCTATCCAATCAATCAATTGCGCCAATCATGTAATTAGACGAGTCCCAGCGGGATGCCCGCCGTTATATACCATGTATAATTTAATAATATAAGCAGATACCGTTCTCTGCCCGTGTGACAGATTTACAGTATCTGTGGGAACCAGCCGGCCTCTCGGGCACTTAATAGTCCCAAGATGGCTGCCATGTAAGAACTCGGAAATCCGTTCTCTCCATGCCATTATTTTTATTTAACTTAAAGCCTCTATGTTAAGCGAAATCCCATGCCGTGGATCATGGTCATTCAAATGAGTACTTTCGTACGGGGTACGATATGCACAACTCTGCAACGTTACCCGTGCGGTTAGGTTGTAGGTCTTATATAGCGTAATGCAACAATCAAACTAACCACGGAATAATCATGCCTTGACCATAAAGTACACATGCTGTTTTGTAAGATAAATAAATAACTAAATAATAAATAAATAATTTAAAGCCTGCATGTGCCTGTATGCCAATATTCGGGATCGACCAATCGATTGCAATAGTTCATAGTTATTATGAACGTGTCTTATTCATTCAATTCAATAAGACGACTAGCCAGTCTCTTAGTTCCAACTAGGAACGCATGATCAATTATTAGTCAATGTCACAATCATTATCAATGGTCACAAGGCATGAAAATCAAATAGTATTCAGTGGAGTCGAGTCTACGACTCTCAGGGTTAAGTTCCAGTCATACTGGGTATCCATGGATCAATTAGGACACAAGGTGCATTCCACATAACAATCTGTATTAACAATATTAACATATCATGATTTTATCAAGTTCATGCCAAAAGGCGTAAGGATATTTTAAGAGTGTCATGCATGCCAAAGGAATACGCTCAAATAAAGTTACGCGCGTAAAAGCTACCTGCGTAAAGGATCACATGCGTAAGAAGTCAAGTTTACGCATGCAATAGTAAGCGTAAAAGAAAAGTGATTCAAAAACTCAGCATTACGCTAACACTAACACTATGCTGGCACGCACAACGTGAGCGTAAAGGCAATACTACGCTGGCACGCACAGCGTGAGCGTAAAGGCAATACTACGCTGGCACGCACACGTGAGCGTAAAGACAATACCACGCTGGCACGTACAGCGTGAGCGTAAAGACAATACTACGCTGGCACGGACAGCGTGAGCGTAAGGGCAATACTACGCTGGCACATACAATGTGAGCATAAGGGCAATACTACGCTGGCACATACAATATGAGCGTAAGGGCAATACTACGCTGGCACATGCAATGTGAGCGTAAGGGCAATACTACGCCCTCTTCTAGGCAGCGTATGTACTCCATACGACCTCTTCAAGGCAGCGTATGCAAGACATACGCCTCCAAAAGGCAGCGTATGAGGTCAGACTGCGCTGCGCTAAAGAGCGCACGCAGTTCAGTGGCGCAAGCTAAAAAGCTCGTGTACAGTGCTCACTGTCTTCTCCAAATCAGCAAGAACTCCATGGTTGGAACCCAAAGCTTTAAAAGTCCATAACTTGGTCAAAATAAGTCCAAATCCAACTTTTTAAAGGTCAAAATTGGGTAGAATGAGAAGCTCTACTACATAAAACTATATATTTCGAAAATATGCAAGTTTGGTAGATCAAGACCCATGGAAAATGAAAATACATCAACTTAGATCTATGAGAAATGAGCCAAGGAAATCAAAAATGCTAAGTACTAAACTCTCTTAGAATCATGAGAGGAAGAATAATAAACCATAAAATATGGGTTCTCATATGGAGCAAGATGTACTTGCCTACGGTTGGTAGGTGGTGGAAGTAAATGAGGAAGAAGAAGAAGAGTAATGGTGAAGGAAAGTAATGAAGAGAGAGAGAGAGAGAGGTTGGGGCTTTAAATGAAAAGGGTGGTGGTAGGTGGGGGGTTCGGTTCATGATGAACCGCACAAATAAACCAGTCTAAGCCGATCCCAAAGTAGAACTAAAGCAGAGAATAAAATGCAGAAATAAAATTGCAGGAAATTAATAAACATAAATTAAAGGAATTTAAATAAAGAACAATACATGCTAATATTAAATGAATACATTCGAGCGGTACATGCATTTAAAATACGTATTCCGGGAACGGGAAGTGACACATGTCAACCATATAACTCTAGATTTGTGATAGGAATATAGGCAACTCCTCAAAAATTGGGTTTTTCATAATGACTTATCTTCCCATTAAATAAGTTCATTCGTTCGTCTAGTTAGCCATTGTTTGCATTTTTCTAGAAATTTTCATCTCTCGAATCATTCATTTGAAGGACACGAAGAGTCATCAAATTGCTTTATATAATAGCAATAGAGAACCACTATTCCTGTACTGCTTCTTCAATGGATTCCAAGAAGACTTCTCTTGAACCGAAGTGAGCCACTACTCCATGACTATTTGCTGTGGGTCTCTCTACAGTCCCATCGCCGCTTCCGTTAACTGTTGTAAGCTCAACTCCAATACCTTCTTATAACTCGAGGAAGAGGAAGCTGGTGGAGACGAAGCTTTCTATGGCCTAGGAGGTTTTAGGCATGCTGGGCCTTTCTACGGCCGATATTGCTAAACCTTTAAGCGCATCACCTGATTTTGATTCTCTTCCCTTAAGTCTAAAAGAAAAAATGGTATGGAGAGGAGTGGATGATTTTCGTTGACTGTTTCATTCTTCGAGTGTGCACACGCTTAAAAACCTTGCAGATGTGATTAGTGATTCTGAGTGCTCTTCCCCCTAACTATTTAGGAGTTCAATAGATTTTAGGGTTTTCTTGGCTTCCCTTTAGCCATATTTTGTAAGCCCCTAATCGCTAGTAATTATGAAAGTTTCTTACTTTGCCAAGTTGCTGTGAATAATCTATTGATGTGTTCGTAAGAACAATATCACAGATATCACATAAGATAATCTAATAACTCGACGCACAAAAAAATATCTCATTGCCACTCGAGCTGTTCATGAAACGCATATGCCAGCAATCTCTCTACACTCTTCCCATATCCTGATAAGGAAATAACGGCGTAGGCTCTTCTTATGCATCTCCTATGATCTGAAGACATGGGACGATCACATAAATTTTTCTAGTAGAAGATCAACTTGGTGTCTTGACTTCGATATGCAGACTCATCATCCAAGTTGTTCATAACATTAGATACAATTATCTTTGGGAATTATGCGTCCTATTTGAAGAGAGCATAGAAAGAATATTATTGTAATTTATTTTTCTTTCTTTCCTTTGTAGTTGATGATGAAAGTATTATGTATTCTTACTGAATTTTGAAAGTAAAGAACACTTTTCATGTTGCTGGGGACATTTGAGTTTTGATATTTTTCTAGATATATTATGGAGGGAGAAAATATCATAATTGTATGGACCTACTATTTGTGACATACTCAATTCGAGCATAGATAATAGATATAAAAATTGAATACTATCAGAGGTAATATGGATATGATAGTTGTAAGTAGATTTATTATCTTTGGTACACCTGATTAGGTATAGATAATAGAGTAAGAAACTGATGACCATCAGAGGTAATAGACATGATAGATGTTACTGTAGATCTATTATCCTTAGCATACCTGATTAGGTATAGATATAGAAATTGTTCACTATCAGTGGTAATATGAACATTATAGATGATAAGGTAGATCTATTATCCTTGGCATACCTGATTAGGTATAGATAATAGATATAGAAATTGATCACTATGAGAGGTAATATGGACATGATAGATGATAAGTGGACCCATTACTTGTGATGCATTCGACTGTATGCAAGTAATAGGAGATAATCAGAAACTTCATCAGAGATAATATGGACATGATAAATGTGTGAATAAATCTGTTCAGAGGTAATATGGACATGGCAGATTTGTAGAATTCTATAGAGAGAGTCGATAGTATAGAATATTTCAAAGGTAATAGGGACATAGATATTCTCTTAGAATATAGTTCAGAGGTAATATTGACATGACAAATTCATGAGTCTCTATAGAAGATAAGTGTGGTAGAATAATTCAGAGGTAATATGGACATGATTATTCTTTTGACACAATGGATTATTCTAATTCCAGCTGGAAAATTGAATTAAGACACCTTTAAAGCGACTTGGCTTTAATGACGAACTTTTATAAATTCGAGGGTTCGTTTAGAGGATTTATCTTACAAAATAGTTTTTGTAACTATTAAAGATGGTTCCATTGGATAATTTGTAAGGACCCATTATTTATAACTTACCCAAAAACTATTGGGATAAAAAATAGTGGTTCGAAATGAAGTAGATGTTAACATGCAAGTATTCATTACTTCAGAAAGAAAATGTAAATATTGTACAAAACTTCCTGGGGTATACAAGGTAATGTCCACTTGAGATTTAGACATAATATTTTGTAAGAACTTGCCATTAGTAGGCATCATTAACAATCTTCAATAGGCTTTGCTAGCCTGTATGCTCTATTTGAATACACTGATTCAACAACAAACGAACGCTCCTACTTAGCTAGGAATTTTTTCTTTGCTTTTATGCTTCATAACCATCGGTCTTCTTACTGAAAGAAATAGGTCGTCGACCCAGAAAATCCGTTCCTTTACCTTCTTATTGAATATTTTGGAAATGCGCGCTTGGTATAACTCAATTCGTTGTTTAGCCATTAAGCATTTTTCGTCGAGTGCTTCCAATTCTTGTAACCGTAGACGATCATTGTCTTCAGTTGTTAATTCATTGGATAGAGCGATACAAAAAGAGGGGATTTGAATCTCCAGAGGAAGAACTGTTTCATTTTTGTAGACCAGAGAAAACGACGTTGTACCGATGTATGTCCGTACTGTAGTACGATACGCCCAAAGACATTCACCAAGTTTTTCATTCCAATTATGTTTATTAGATGAAACGAACTTCTTGAGTAGTTTGATAATGGTTTGTTAAAGGCTTTAGCCAAACCCTTAGCTGCGGGATTGTAAGATGTAGAGGCCACGTTATGGATTTGGTTCTTTTAAAAAAATCAATGGAATTTATTGCTCACAAACTGTGGGACATTCTCATGAACAATCCTCCTGGGAAGTCCGAAATACTAAATCACTTGATATTTAATAAAACTGATGATATTAGACATTTTTACTTCGACAAGTGGTACATCTTCCACCAATCTTGAAAAGTAGTCGGTTATCGCCAGAATAAATTGGTGTCCCATGGATGAGGGAGGATTAATAGGTCCAATAATATCCATTTCCCATGCTTCGAAAATCCAAGATGCAGCCGTTGGGTGTAGAAATTATAAAGGTTGTTGTATAAAATCTGTATGAATTTGGCAAGCTTTACATTTTCTTGCATAATCTATAGCATCAGCTACCATAGTGGGCCAATAATAACTTAAATGTCCCAATCGATCTTGCAATTTTGGACCAAGTTGATGTACACCACAAGTACCATCATGAGCTTCACGAAAGGCATGTTTGGCTTCTTCTTCAGATAGATATCGTAAAAGAAGTCCATTATATGATCTTCGATACAATATTTTAGTAGTTGTGTCATAAAAGAAATGAAGTGAACATCTCTGGATTGAAATAGCTTCTTTTGGATCGTCAGGAAGAGTTCTATAAATAGCATAGTCTATAAATGGAAATCTCCAATCTTTGAAGTTGACATTCGTTGTTGTTGAATAACTTTGGTGGTCTAGATTATTCGTAGTACAACATAATTCTCGACCAATCACTGTGATCGACTTCTGGGTGGCGACCGGGGTAACAGTGATGTTGCCAAACCAGCTAGAACAACTGCTTATATATTTTCTGACCAAGGTACATATTCAATGAAGAACCCGATAAAGTAGCGACTATTTTGAGGGTTGTTTCACTACACCAAAAAGGGTTATTTAAAATATTTAGCATTTTAGGCTTTGGAACGGTATATAGGAGTTTGTAAACCTTAGAACACTTGTTAACTATTCCAAACTACTAAATTGTTCCTAAAATTAAATTATTTAAATTAAATAATTTTTAAAATTTTAGAACAACCAATAAAAGTTGTTGTTTACGTTCAATCCTACGTCCTACACATATGACTGATAGCAAAGTGTTCCAACTGTGTTTCATTCTAATTTCAAATGTACCCACCCTACCCCTACCTGCACCCCACTCTCAAATGTACCCACCCTACCCCTACCTGCACCCCACTCTTCTTTTGTTGCTCCCCCTCCCGCTCACCCATTTCCTCTATCGACAAGCGAAAGGCCACTACTGCCACATGTTCTACTATCGAATGTTATGGCTATCAGCAACCTTCTTATTTTGGTCTAGTAAATCCATTTCTCTCCTTCCTTCTTATTCTTCTTAGAATTTCTCTTTCATTATCTTCTTTTTTTGAGCAATTTTAGAGAAGAAGAAAAAGAAAAAGAATATTCATCACATTCGATTTCTAGGGTTTCAAAAAACCCCATAAATTCTTCTAGTACAGATCTGATCTCTAGATCTAGGGTTTTTTGGTCTCATTTTGTTAATTTTTCGAGTTATTGATTTAATTTTTATGGTCGAATTGTTGTTCTCTTCCGATTTTGGCTAAAAGTTGTAATTTTTAAGAGACTACTCCCATCCTATAATAAGTAGCATCGATACTACATCACGCGAGGTCTCCATGTCAGCTTGCTTGGATGATGGTTGCAATTAGTCTAATTGTGCTGCTAAGATTGTTTACATCACCCTTGTTATGGTTTCTACTCATTTTCTAATTCTATAATAATGGTACTTACTCTTTTTCATAGTTGCAAATAGACCAGAACAGCTACTAACAAGGGTTCCATTCTCGTTTAACTCCCACAATTACAAATCAAGGTAATGTCAGTTTCTGACAGAGTTATATTAATTAACATATATATATATATATATATATATATATATATATATATATATATATATATATATATATATATATATATATATATATACTCATCTTTATCAACCAACAAATCAAAAGCTGAAGTTATGATAGAATATGAAGCAACCACTGTTACAATCTAACACCAGATGAGAGCAGCTAAAGTTGATATGGTTAGGTATAAAGAAAGGCAAGGAAATGCAAAATGTTAGATACTGGAAAAGAAACCAAGACCGGTATATTTCCTAATTGGATTGTACAGTTAACTAGAATACTCTACACATTCTAGATGAGGGCATGTTTGAAGCTCAGGACAATTCACAAATTATGAGAGGATTTTGCTACTAAAGTGAAAACTGTTGTGATGTGAGGTTCGAGGATATGACATGATAAACGATTTTATTGCTAAATATGATGTGTACACCATACCTGGTTCGCGCTCTACTTGCAAGCAGAGAATGTAGTACATGCCGTCTCGGATGCATATAGCTTTCTATTAACAGTTGCACTCAGACATAGGTTTCTCGTCTTGTCCGCTAATAACTAAAATTTTCCTTGGTACGTGCTCTCTTCGTCCCTACACCAGCATAGGATCATTTCATCAAAAAAGTTATTCAAATTAATAGACAAGCATTTCATAGAAAAGTAATGGAGCATGCGTACATAGTTGATGAAAACCCCCTTTTGTACAAGCACGAAATATTATGGTTGCTCTTGATCTTATGCTGTCATTAAAGCACTCATTTATTAGTTGTACCCAATCCTTAATCAAACTGGTTTTATATTTTTTACACCCAAAAAAATTATTGATCAACGGAAGACAAATGTAAACTACAAACTTTTCAACAATTTAAAACCAGAAAAGAATAAGAGAAAAAAGAAGAAGCAACTTGAGATAAAACATGTTCTATATAATTTACGCTGATTATGAAGACGAACAAGGCATTTTACCCAAATGGCAGCATAAAGAACTAGCAGTTGAGTTCTTTGCAGGGGGACTATGACGCGAACACTGAGAAGCAACCCCCCTCCCAAACAAAACAAGGGCTGAAGACAGCCTAGCCAGGCTATCCTGGATTTTAGGTTTCTACAAGCCCAGGCTCAGAAAAACTTGAATTCTGGGGGGTAATTTTGAGGGGCCCAAGCGCCTGTACTAAATTAGTCCTATTTTTGGACGAATTTTGAATTGATTTATTTTTATTGTCCTTTCCTTATTTAGCTAAATCATTTAGGGATTTCTTGCTTAGCCTTAAACAACTTATTTATCGTAAATATGAGTTTGTAGTATGCGGAGAACAAGTTTGATTGTAATGTTTTCTCTATCAATACACAGTTTTTCTCTTTTGATTCTCGTGTTTGAGGATGGAGGCTCCAGTCCTCGTTATAGCGATCAACTTTTTCATGTTGTGTCATATTGACAAGGACAGCAAAAGCTCCATGAACTGGAGGATAGTTATCGGAAGAGAAAAAAAAACTTAACACAATTAGGCGCCAAGCCCCTTCGAAGCCTACGCGCAAAGCTTAATCTTAGGTAGCAAGAAGGCTTCCACATTTTCAGTATTTTCAGTTGACATCTTAAGAAACCTTGCCTTTAATTTCAATGAAAAGAAGGGTTGACCATCTGAGTTGATTGTAGTGGGATGTTTAAAGGATTCACCAATGGATGTTGCTCATTCAAATGGTCCATTATTTAATTAAGGCAACCATTACTCAATTAAAGCACCTAGGAAAAAGTTGATAAATATCTTTAGTTGTATTTAAGATCAAAAGGCTGATTTATAGATGTAACTTTACTTGTGGCTCAGCTGTAGCGTTGGAAAATGTTGTGGCAACAATGGAAAATGTCGGTAAGGTGCAGTTTAAATGAAGGCTAGAGCCTCTAGAAGCTAACCTCTTAGGGATTCATATTTTAGTTATAAATTTTTAGGAGTGGGGAATAGAAGTTAATACTTAGGTGGTAAAAAACAATCTATGGAAGCTTGATGAGGATAGGTAAAAGGAAAATCCAACTCCCAATAGATAGAGCTAGATCTTGATAACCCTTATTTTATTGATGTGTTTTATGATCCTTCATAATTTTGTCATATGGAACTTTATTCGCCGTCTTTATGAAACTTAAACAATCCAAGTTTTTATTGTGTTCCGACATTGTTGGATTTTTGTTAATAGTTACTTTGGATTAAATTTTAGGTTCTGGATTTACCTACTAATGGCATACTTGTTCACCATGTGGACTTGCTATTTCCTCTACAAGGAGTATGCTTATTTAGCCTTTATGAGGTTACATTTTCTGGCATCACAAGATCTCTCTGTTGATCAGTTCACTGTAGGTACTCAATGAGTTCACTGTAAGCACCCGATGAGTGGGAAAAGACAATTGTTCACATCAATGTTTTAATTTGTCCACTTTCCCCCAGAAATAAGGAAATATTAGCAGAAGTGGGAAAGTATAACAGGTAACAAATATGAAGTTCTTTAGACACTAAAAAATAGAACTCATCTTTTTGTTGTGTATTGAAACCTACATGTAACTACATCTATTGTTTCTTTCAGCAATCCATTGCCAACACCCACCTTTGTTTGCATTCTTAAATGCTTTTCGCTGTAGATTTAGATTTATTTCTTAGCCGTTTCGTTCAATATAGGTGACTACTTATTATACCTAAATGAAAGGCCATGTCCGTATCTTATCACATTCTTAACCGTTTCTGTGTCCATATTTTAGCATTTATGCAAATTAACCTTAGTTTCTTTTGTTATTCATTTACCTCATGCAGTTTGATTAATACAAGAATTATTGCAAGCGCTGACTGTTCTTTGTTTTGCCATGTCCATGTTCATATCTTATCACATTCTTAACCATATATGCATCCCTATTTGTGCAACATAGGTTTTACTATTTTTTGTCTTTTAATCTTTCCAATGTCATTGGCAATCAAAATCATACTTTATGCTGATGGCAGATATGAGCTCTTGTTCTTTGTAGAGTGTTGGGAGCACCTATTTGACATTCTGACTTCTACATTTATGCATTTTACTTTCTTTCAATGAAATTTGTATTGTAATTCATCGATTTTATTTTGTATTAGCATGCAAATATAAGATTCACTAAGGGTTGCTTATTTTACTTATGCTAAGTTTGTCAAATCATTTTTACAATGATTTCTTCCTGGACTTGCATTGAAAATATTCTTATACTTTCTACTTGCACTTTTGATGATTATGTCAAAAATAGAAGGCCACCTACACAGTAATCCCTTATGGCTTTCTTTGCAGTTTTTATTTCTCTCTCTACTTTTTGTTGTTCCCTTTATTTTTAGTTGTTATGTCTTCAAATTTGTATTTGATTTATCTTCAAGTCTTCACACAAAATTTGTCTACGCTTATTTGTATGCACTGTAAGTTACCAAAACTATTTTGATGAAATTATATTTTGTCAGGAAGATGACTCTTTGAGTTATAAGTCATTGTGAAGTATCACCTCCATGCATCACATTTCCTATTGATAAATGTTTTGCCACATTTTTGAAGCACATTCTCCAACTTAAATTAAACAGGCACACAAGAAAAATGTTAAAGAAAACCAGGTTTTACATGGTCTTAGTACACTAGCTTACATCGGTGAAAGACACATTAGAGATTAATTTAGCAAGGTTATGGGAGCAAGATAAACTTTCTGTTGATGCATGTTGTGACAAGAATACAAGTCTATGTTTAGAAAGTATTACCAATTTGCATTATTTTCTAAAATTTAATATAAATTTGCTACACAAACTACTCCGTTAATGAAAGGTATATGGAAGAAACCCTATTGATTAGATAACACCAAGGTTGTGAAATGAGAGCTTTTACATGATAGCGGAGGGGACTTGTAAAAGTAAAAAATAATAGCGAAACACAAGCTTTGCTCAGTGCATATCCATCTAATGAGCTTCTTCTTCTGGAAAAATCCCTTCCAATGCCACTGTAGAAGCATAAAGAATATGGGGTTCATGCGGATTACAAATTGCCGCATAGGTACTTTGGGCCAAACAGGTCCGCATAAAGGAAAGCCGCATGACTATTCAAAGCATATGCGGCCCGTCGACAAACAGCTGTAGAAGGAAGATATGCGGCCAAGAGGAGCAGTTCAACTGATAAAGCTGACAAGTCCTGGCAAAACATGACAGTTCTGACACTTCGACAAGAAAGATAAGACGTGATACCTCGCCCAAAGCAGGGTTCGTACTCCTCCATGCGGCCAGAGGAGTGTCATCTAAGCCGCATGAACCTTATGCGGCTCAGACTTATGGGGTCCCAAAGTTTCCAAACTTCATGTAGCCAGGAGTAACTGTGATCCAAGCCGCATGAGTCTCATGCAACCCCACATGATTAAAGACTGAGAAAACTATACGCAACAGGACACGTGGCAATCTGACCAAATCCTTCACTACCTAGATTTGCTGCAACAAAATCCTAACAAATCGACAGATGGTATCCAAAGAGCGGGTCTTCGCATGCTAATCAGCCACGTGGCCGCAAGCCGTCTATACGGCTCAAAATATATCCTATTATAAATAGCAGGGTGCCACACCCCTGCAAAAGGTTGGCAACCTTCAAGAGAAAAGCAATTTCTTCACGAGCTAGAGACTGCATCAGATAGTCCACGAAGTAATGCAGAGTTGATAGCACTTTTTCGAGCCTCCACCGTCACCCCCCAGAATCAAAACTAAACAATTGTACTTAGATTATTTCCTAGGATTTCTTTCTAGGCTTTTCTTTGTACAAGCGAGTTTGTAATCAATTTCAATGTTCTGTAATATCTGTCTTTGATTTTTCATGGCAAACACGATGGCGACTCTGCTGGGGACATCCTTCTCTTCCAATGAGAAGTTGATGCAATCTGACGCGTCCAAGCTCGACTTTACAGAGCAGATGCTTGTGGTTCGTTTTGACCAACAAGCCTTCGAAGAATTGCTCTCTGAAGGGAGCGTCTGCCCGTCTCAGAAGCGGGCCAACCTAAAAAGGACTCGCAAGGCGTCGGTGCATAAAACTGTTGCCCCCGACCAAGTTCTCGAAGAAGCTCCTTCTGCAACCCAAGATGGTGACCAGAACTCTCCTGCGGCTTTATTTTCGACCGCGGAGGACCCCACTGTCCCCAAATCTAGTAGAGGAAAACACTACGATGCTGAGTTTTTGGGGGCACAAGGGAAATCCATACGGACAAAGAAGGAGCCGCATAGAGGAGATCGACAGTCTGTCCATGCGGCAGCCAACTCTGGCCGCAGATAGCCAACTCATACGGCAACCAACTCTAGCCGCAGGAAGATGATCCATGCGGCAGCTAGCTCTAGCCGCAAGAAGATGGTCCATGCGATGATCAATCCTGGCTTCAAACAGGACGTCTCATGCGGCCCTGTCAGAAGCTCTGTGTTCGACCGCCTCTCATGCGGGCTCGATGCCATGCGGCTCACTAAAGATGCGGGATGTATCAATCTGGACTCCTTTTACTATGCATATTCGGGTGCTAAGTCAAAAAAGTCTAGGGCAGTGCGGGCCCAACTAGTCCAGTCAACTGTCTAAGTTGCTGACTGTCAGTGGGTCCCGTTGACTGTTACACGGGCTCTTGACGAAAAGTTGTACAGAACCACCCGCGTCCAGTCCCCCAGGGCTAATGGACAGGGTGGGTCTTTAAAGTATCCCTCTAAAGATCCAGAACAAGTGCTTTTACTAGCCACAGATCTGGGAGCAAACATGATGCCTAAGCACCCGTGTGCTCGAGATTCCCGAGTTCACAAGTTGGGTGCAAAGGTAGAGAAGCTTCCTACCGACTTGCGTGACGTGATTACTCACAAACTCAAGACGGCAGCGTCAGCATGAAATGATTCCCTCTTGGGGGCGTCGTTGCACCCAAGTCATCATCAACTACTGCTGCGATAAATCAGCAGCACCTGAAGATCGGCAGTCAGTTTTCCAGCGACTGCAGCAGCCAGCATCTGTCCAAATTTTAGGGGACGAGGAGTTTCCTTTCGCCACCTGTAATTCAACTCAAAAAGTTCCTCCTGGCAAGGGAGGAAAGAAGACAGGCTCTTCCAGCCCGGCCATCTCGGCCAGTATTGCGAGGAGACCCTCATCTGGGGTGTTTCCATCAA
Source organism: Iris pallida (assembly GCA_029216955.1). NCBI lineage: Eukaryota > Viridiplantae > Streptophyta > Magnoliopsida > Asparagales > Iridaceae > Iris > Iris pallida. The sequence goes on along the minus strand of JANAVB010025794.1, from coordinate 9,242,066 downwards.
CCACAAGGGGTGTCTATTTAGGCACTCGATCAAAAAAGAAGCTTCCGGCACCTGGGGGTGCACCTTCGGCCTCCTTGAGAGTAGATGAAGCTAGGGGTAGCAGTCCCCTCAATGTATGCGATAACCCGGTGTACCAAGAGCACACACAGGGGGTAGAGATACCCCACAACTCTGCAACAAAATCGGATTTCCCTGAGGGGCACCACCCTCACCAAGATGATGCGGCCTCCTGCACAGGGGGTAGCACCCCTTCCGGGTCAGAGGAAGATGATATTTCCATATTCCCTGACGATTTCTCTATACGAGGGTACGACACAGAGTGTACCTCTGCCACAATCCCCTCCACCTCTACCCACGTGAGAACAATCTTTATAACTGACGATGATCATGAAGCGCCTTCTGACCGACGACGGCTAGAAGTGCTGGAAGCCATGCTCCTGTCCTTGGTCAAGTCCGTAGACGAGATCAAAACCGTCTTGCCAACTCAACCAGTAAGGACGTCCGGACAAACAAGCTTGGGACCCGCAGTCAATGCGGACTCCAACATGACCGCCCCTCCTTTGGGTGATGATTCCATAGCACCATCCGTTCCTTCAGCTGCAGATGAAGCCAAGAAGGCAAGGAGAGAAGTCCTGGAGCTTCGGGCAATGTTCAATGCATGAGACTCCTCTCGGGATCTCAGAATACGGCAGCCATATCTCGTTGCATGGAGAGATGTGCCTTTTTCACCTTGGTACAAGCCGTTCTATATCGATTCTTATGATGGAAAGACCTCTGCTAGTCGGTACATGACTTACTTTGAAGTCACAACCGACCACTTGCCGCATAGTGATGATGCGATTATTCATCGGAGCATTGGAGTGGATCGCGTTCGACTGGTACTGCAACCTTCTCGACAACTACATTCACTCTTTTGACGGCTTCAAACATATATTCCTGGACAAATTTCATGAAGTGGGGCATGACGTAACGATGTTCTCTCGTGGACATCGTTCAGAAAGAGAGGGAGCTAACGAGGAACTACATCGAGAGGTTTTGCCAAACCGCAATGAGATTGCTCCAAGGAAATCCCGAGAGCTCCTTCATTGAAATATGCTAGAAAAAGTTGTTCCCCGCAATTAGCCTCTGGATGGGCGACGATCAGTTCAAGGATTGGACAACCTTCAGCATAAGTGCTACCAACGCAGAGACGAAATTGAAGAAGGCTCGCCAGTTGGGATTACACATCCCAGATGGAGAAGATAAGGGCAGACGTCCTGGGTCCACCTCCCGTAACAGCAACAGTAGTGCCACTACTAACCGGGACAACAAGTGCAAACAGGCCATGGTCAATGATGCGACTCAGAAGCTCGAACAAAAATAGGCGGAAGGTCCGTTGTCCCAGGTTAATTTCTCATTTGAAGATAGTCATGTCAAACCTATCTTCGATATGCTCTTACAAGGGGGTAGGATCCAGCTCCCTCCACTAAGGCGCGAGCCCCGAGCAGCAGAAATAGAAGACCCAAAGTATTGTCACTTCCACCGCTATGTCCATCATGCCACTCATGATTGCTTCCAATTGAAGCGGTACATTCAGAGTCTTATCAACTCCAAAGCTCTATCGATAGACTTTGAAGATGTTATCGTAGCGGCGAACATGGTATCTATTCAGTTCGGCGACTTCCTTCCGACAGGCACTCCAGACAGGGTCATACCTGTCCCTCGGATAACGATGGAGGTTACTAATCTTTCACCCGTCCGGAGCCAAACAGCTGGATTGGTACATCTCACCACATCGCGAGGAGAGATCATGTGGGTGCATCCAGACTTGGTGCCTAAAGTTATCCAGGGGGCGTCATCTCCTACCAATAAGAAGAAGGGCAAGAAGTCTAGAGCCTGCCACACAATTTTAGCTGAAGCTGAAGAAGCTGCAGATGTTGTTATCCGGTCTGGGGCACAAGTCCAGCCCGTACGGGATAGTCCAGCCGAAGATTCTCAGCCGGCAACGTTGCCTTCCTCGGATATTCCAAGGCCATCTCAGCCTCCACTGGCGGACAAATCCAATACAAAGGAAACCCGCTTCGATATGCCACTCCGCAATGATGTACCTCAGGGACTTGGAAGACCTTAAATCTTCGACATATTAGCACAATTCACTAATACGCCGACAAAGTTGTCGCTATATGAGCTCCTAAGGCTCTCCGAGGATCTTCGTGTCGCATTAAGTGAAGCACTCCAGAATACGGATGCCTACTTAGCTCAGGTCAAGCCTCCAGGGGAAGACCCGCCAACAGATCTACAGGGCGGCGATAATACAGACGCAATGCCAAACATCATATTTACTCCTCAGGACATGTTGATCAAGTCCAATTTGCATGATCGTCCCTTGTACTACACTGGATACATAGGCGACATCAAGGTGGATCGGATGCATATCGACCTTGGCTCGTCAATAAGCATCATCCTGAAAAGTTTGCTCTAACTTTTTGGCATCCCTATGCATCGGCTAGCAGCAACTAACATTGCCATTAGCGGTTTTAACTCAGGGAGAAACTATCCTCTAGGGAAGATCCAGTTGAAGTGCCAGATTGGTGACCTTAAGACGAAAGTTACCTGCTACGTCATAGATGCAGACACCTCCTACAACATCATCCTGGGACGTCCATGGATACATGACTATATGATCGTACCATCTACCCTTCACCAGTGTTTCAAATATGTCAGTAAGCACGGTTCCGTGAAGACCTAATTCGCCGACATTGATCCCTTCAAAGGGATTGAATCTTATTACTCTTTGGATGCTTGTCTATATGACGAATCCAGGAAACATATAATGGACGAGCTGGAAGCCATCACAGGGCCATAAGAACTCTTGAGAATTCGTCTCCAAGCCCGCAAACCGGGCAGGGCCGCACCCCTTGTCGCAACCTTGCATAAAGAGGTGCTCCGTTCTCCTGCCACACCTACGCAGTCGGAACCAATGGTCAGCCGACTCCTAAATTCAAGAGCCAAAGCCCATCATGGGGCCAATGGTGATCCAATTACCAAAATCCATCCAAAGACCATCGGAAGACACAGAATCCCTTGCCGAGCTAATTGTCACCCGTTTTCCCAAGACGAGCCGGCAACTAAATGCCGATCCGACATACTCAAGCAAGCCAATATTTCAAGTTCGAACCTTGGTGGTCAAGTTGCCCAAGACAGCATCCCAACCCTTGGGATCGTAGGGGGTAGCCGAAGAGGACGTAGAACTCACCGAATACCTAGTGGCACAGACAGATGGTACCTCTCTTGATGATGTAATCCCCATGGACAGAGTTCCTTATCTCATCAATAAGTGGCTGCCGATAAAAAGAAAAAAAATACTACCTAGAGTGTCGAGTTATGTACATCGGGTGCCCTTGAACATACACTTTGTTCTCCCTCCCGTGGGGACTCGCATTACATCTCTATGAGTGACAAGTCATGTATATTGATACCTCTGAACTTTCGTTTTGATGTTTCGACTACCATATATCACGCCCATATCACCCCTGTTGGATTTCGTTTCAAAATCTATTACCCGTACCACCAGTGCACAGAAGGGTAATAGGTCCATAAAACTTAGCCTAATCTATTGCTCGCACCATCAGTGCACAAAAAGGGTAATAGGTCCACAAAATTCCTCCGACGAGAAAAACAACCACGTCCATATTACCTTTGAGTTGTTTTTCCACCCATCATTGACAAATCACCCAATATATAGAACTTCCACGTTGATAGCACCTCTGAGTTATTATGTGTATCCCCATCTGGCCTACTCCTACCACGTCCTTATTACCTCTGAGTAGGGATGCTATACTTCAGATCCATATTTACCACGTCCTTATTACCTCTGAGTAAATATGTCGGTCTTCTCTCTACTTGTTATCAGTACTCGCAATGCAAGTACACAAAAATGGTAATAAGTCTCCAAAAATTATCCTAATATATTACTCGCACCATCGGTGTATCAAAGAGTAGTAGGTTCACAAAATACCTTTCAAATCTATTTGCTCGTATTTTCAAAAATGCACCAAAGGGCAATAGGTCCACAAAAAGTCCCCCCCAAGGGATATTCTTCATCAAAATGCCAATACAAGCTCATCAGAGCGGAGTGAATGTATTTTGCTCTATAAAAAAAAGAGAAAAAAGAGAGCAAAGTCCACTACTCATCAGAAACACACAACTTGCTAAGGATGCCCTCCAGCTGTGCAGTTGAGTGCTCAATTCTCAGTTTGACTCGGCGTTCAGCTTCCTGGGACAACCTCTCGGCGTCCTCCAGATGCGCATGAGCCTGCCAATTTTCTTTTAATTTCTTCAGTGCTCCCTCTAAAGAAGCTGAGGCTCGTGTGACTTCGTCAGTCTCCTTCTAGATCTTCTCACTCTCCTGACGAGTGACTTGGAGCTCAGTCCCCGGGGATGTTAGCCTAGCCTGGAGCTGGAGGAGCTGCTCGTTAGTTTCGGCCACTGCACGAGTGATGGTCTCCTCACGAGTCAAGTAAATCTCTCCCTCCCAGCTCAGCTTGTCATACATAAGGGACAGCTTCTGGAGGTCCTTCTCCAAGGTGGGCTTGGTCGTCTCTTGAACAGCCTTCAACTTTTCTATGTCTGATACAAGAAAAGCACGCTCCTGCTCTACCATGGCAGACACATCGACTTGCCGCAGTTTCTGTAACTGGATTAGGCATTGATTAGCCTCTGCCAGCTTGTGCTCCAGAAGGACGGCCACCCCTTCTCCACTCGGGAGAGTCTTTAGCAGGGCAATCTGGCCTTGGGCGCAGTGGTGGGCCACGACAAATGAAGTCCCTCTCCTCAAAGCAGCCTCGACCCCTCGTTTCAATTGACGATAAAGCTCTCGACAACATCCCTTGACGACTCGTCCAAATTCTCCAGAGAGGACGGCGTCGACGGGATAGGACCTAAGGAAGCTGAAGGCTTCTGGGAAGGAGGTACACTTGAGCTCGAAGATCCTGTTATAAGGGAAACAAACTCCGAGCGACGAGATTCCCACACATCAACAATCTTCTTTTCTGCAGCCCGAAGGAGCTGAATGCTGGACAGGGCAGAAGGATCAAGTTTCGGGGAAGAGGCAGTTCCAACCGATCCCGCATGCGCTAAAGAGGTGGAAGGAGCAGGGACGTCTGTGCTCAACACATTGGAAGGCCCCTCAACTCGAGCCGGTAGTGGAGAAGGAATGTTCCTTGCTCGTACCAAGTCAGCCCCTGGATCCTCGGCTATTTCCTCCTCCGCAGCCATATCCACCACCAGTAGCGGCGAGGTAGGTCCTGTAGGTCCAGCACAATCAGCTTGACACGAAGAAAATGGAGTTAAAAAAAAATTCTCTCCTCATTTGGTAAGAAAGCGATATAGCTTACCACAGGCGATGGGCAAAGACTGAGGCTCAGCCGGAGTCGTCTTAGCTCATCCCACCGTTTTCCCAACTCCAGCGAGGTCTGCGGCGACACCCAAACCATCAAGGCTTGTCCTTTCCCCCCTGTTGCTCCAGGTACAGACGTAGTGATATCAGCGCCAGCCTGTAAGGATCCCGCAACTTCAGGGTCGGGACCCAAAGGTGAAACTGCATTGACGGCATATGGTAGTAAAAGGTTTGTCTCTTTCGATGCCTGTAAAGGAGAACCTTCAGATAATATCCCAAGGACAACGTTGGGGCTTGTCGTGAAAGAACTTACCCCCATATCAACTTTGGTACCACTACTCGTTTCCCCGATGCCAAGCCTACGGATCCCAGCCGCAATCTGCTTCTGAGATCAAGGTCTACCAACGACAAAAGGTTCAGGTCCGCTGTGTGTACACTGGGGATTCGACACAGGTGAAGGCATACGTATAGCCAAAGGACTTGTAGAGGGCCGAAGATCTTCAGAGTCATCTTACTCCTCCTCCGTACTGTCAGAGTCAGAATCAGAAGCTCTTCTTTTTCCCTTCCTCGTCCGTTTTCGAGAGTCCCTCAGTCGCTCCTCCAATTTCGTACCAACAATAAAACTGGTACGAGGATCAAAGTCGTTGGGAGGCACATTCACAGATACGTGACGAAGAGCCGCCATGTATGTGATACGCCCTAAAGTCTCGGCATCAGGTAAGACGAAGCTGGCCTGTGTATGGATCGCCGAATAATAGTGCCAGGCTCGGATACCATCCAAGATGCTCCCCTCGAAACCCAGGCAAGGGTTAGGACTATCCAAATACAATCGGCTATACCCAAATTGTCGAGAATATCGGCTAGGTAGGTATGGCTCTAGGTATACAACATTGCGGTTGTGGTACACCAGATGGGAAGGACGGATACTCTGCAACCGGCGAAATAATTTTTCATATAAAGACTCGGGCGCAACAACACTATCAAGGTGAACGCGTCCCATCTCCTCCTTGGTAAAAGGCGGGACCGACACAAAAAAGAGTATCTATCCACCCGCGCGAGAGCGACTAGGCAATCAGGGAAGCTGGTACAGTTCCAGGGCATGTCCCGATAATGGTATATGAAGGCATCGTCACTTGTCGTATTGCCTTCCGGACCAGGTCACATCAGAGAGGGGTAATGCATCAACAACCACCCCATTAAATAATGATACGACAGCTCGATTCTGTTGAAGGGTTTCGTAAGATCACGAGCGATGACTTTCGACATAAAGAAACGAAGACCCCTAGGATGCTGCATACCATAGCAGGAAGCAGAGCCAACTTACCCCCAAAAACCAGCTTCACCACTGGAAGGATCAAGTTACGGCTAATCTTTTCGATCGTACCAGAACCCGTCAAAACGATGCAAACCCTCAACCATATCATCATGTATCCGACCAAGATAGCCTTAGCAGACAGAGGTTGGGTATCATGATAATAATAGCTAAAAGTATCACTCAGGCTCCCAAATCTGTCACCAGCAGCACGGGACCTCTTAGTACTTTGCACCTGAGCATCTACCTGCTCCGGAGATTGGGGACTCCTAACGGCAACCCGACCGGACGCGCTAAGGTTAAAAAGATAGCCAATCTAAGCCGTGATATGAGGAAGGTTCCCTTTTGAACTATCATCATTCTTCTTGGATATTTGTTGACAGGTGCTATGGTGACAGAGCAATTTCTAATATACGGCTAGGAACCCAGGATACTACCGTTCTAGTTCTTCGAATTCTTTGTTTATCGGAGTATACTCCTCATAAGCTTCATCGCCCCCAGAGCAATCTGTTCACACCATGCATCTCGTGAAGAGCAAGCCCCATCTCTCCACCTGGAGTGAAGAAAGTCCCCGTCTGGCAGTTGTACATTTTAAGTAATGCCATAAATAGTTTCAGGTTCATAAACAAGCCATAGCAGGAACCCCTAATGGCGTAATAGAGGTCAATCTGTCGTAAGAAGCCCTCATACTTTGTCAGGATCCAAGAAGTCCGGTTAACCCATGAAGAGGAACGATGCTGCCAGTTCAGTAAGGACAATCTCCCTGCAGGGTATGACCCTTTGCGAACAATCTGATTCAAAAAGGTATCAGCTTCAGAGAAAAATATATTGGGCTTCAGCTCGTTGATGAGACTGCCAGGGGCAACCAAATAACGGAGTAGATCATTGATTACCTTACTGCGACCATCGACCTCGTAGGGTTATTAAAACGGATATGGCCTACAAAGATCCCCTGCTGATCCATGATTAGAGAGCTCGACATCTTCCTCTCAAAAGGTACCATATCGAAACCGGATAAGGGAAAGTGGCGCTCCATCAAGGGTATGTGAATTGCCTCCCCCTGAAAATAGAAGTCCCAACTCTCAAGAGTCTCTATGATGCTCGGATCTGAAATAGCCAGGGCATCCCCGAATAATAATATAGGCTTCGGATGAATGCCATTCAATTGCCCGGAGTTCATCATGCTAAGTAAGAAAAAGAAAGACTGGTTCCTGATCTCACTCAACCGGTCTTCAGGTTGATTTCGGTTAATCTGAGTCGACACATGTTCGACTATCTGGTCAAATTTTACACCCAACGCAGATTGAGCACATCCTATCAAAAGTTCTCCCGAGGGAGCTAAGGGCAAGTCCACTGCAGAAGACAGAGAAGAAAGTAAAAGTTAGAGGTTCATCCTTTCAACCTAGCCAAAACAAGACCTATGCAGCATGAGATGCATGCGATTAGGTCATATGCTCATACGGTGCAGTCGGGGGACACTTAGGCCGCTTAAGCAAAAAAGGTGCTCATGCGGCTCAGTCGTGAGACACCTATGCGGCTTAGTCATAAAGTGTTCATGCGGCTCAGTAATGAGGTACTTATGCGGCTGGGACTCGAAGTGCTCCTGCAGCTCGAGATATGAAACACCCATGCGGCTCAATCAGGAGACACGTATACGGCACAACTATGCAGTATTTATGCCAGTCAGTCCTAGGTCATTTATGCAGCACTTATGCGACTCAGCTCATACGGTCCTATCATACGGAACACATGTGGTTCAACTGAGGTAGGGCATGCATCGACCAAACTTATTGTATAGAAAGCGATATAGTACGGGCCTGCGCATAAAAAACATACGACATGGCCATCGTCTTCCCACTATCCTTACCTTTGATGGGAGGGTACACGTCGGAGTAAGTGAAAGAAGAGGCCGCCGCTCTCGATGGAGAAGCAAGCCCCTTTCCTTTGGCCGCAGTCGACTTGGAAGCTTTGGGAGCCATTGAAGACAGGAAGACGAAGATGAAAGAGAAGAAGGTAAAAGAGAAAATTTTCTCTTCAAAATCACTCATATTTATAGCGTTTCCAGAAAGGGTGTCGCTTCGATTCTCGAGATCACTAAAGATAATGATGACGATTGGGGATTTTATCCCTAGTAACCGTCAACTTTATCTCGAAGAAAAAGAACCCAAATCCGAAATCGAATCAAGAACATTAAATGCAGTAGTGACAGCTGGCCGGCTCTCTGCGGCCCGAAGTGTCCCTGCGACTCAAGATTTGTTCTGCGACTCAGGATCTCCCTGCGACTCAAGATCTCTCTGTAGTTCGAAAAACTTCCTACAAACTTGAAGACTCTCTATGGCTTGATGTCACTCTCCGTTCCCGGAATGCGTATTTTTATACATGTACAGCTCATGTGTATTTATTTAGTATTTATCATGTATTATTCTGTATTTAAATTCCTTTAAATTTTCATGTTAATTAATTATCTGCTTTTTTTTAAATTCCATGTTAATCTATTTCCTGCAATTTTATTTCTGCATTTTATTTCCTGCATTTTATTTCCTGCTTTAGTCTTGATGGGTTTCGGCTTGGATGGATCTGTGTAACCCGGCCCATTAACTCCTACCTACCACCATCCTTCCTATTTAAAGCTTCCATCTCTTTCTCTCTCCTCATTTCTTCATTCTCACCATTACTTCTCCTTCTTCCTCTCATTTACTCTTCTCCACCTAACCAGCAGCAGCAGTAGGCAAGTGCAAACTTGCTCCTTCTCCACCCATTTTTATGGTTCATTTGCCTTCTTCTCGTGGTTCCAAGAGAGATTAGTTCTTAGCATTTTTGATTTCTACGGCTGGTTTTCTCTAGATCTAAGTTATAGTATTTCGGCTGTTCATGGGTTCTTGGTCCACCAACTTAGCGTGTATTTTGGCACTGGAGCGGAGGCTCCATAGGACTTGGAGTTTGGGAGATGTTTCACGCACACGTTCTTACGTGCTCGCGTAAACATCAGCCCAGTCACGCACACATCTATACGTGTTTGCGTGTATTTCAGTCACGCTAACGTTCTCATGAGCGTACGTGTATTTCAGTCACGCTCATGTCTGTGCGTGTCCGCGTGACTTTTGAGTTACGTCCACTCTGTGCGTGCGTGTATTTTTAGTCACGCTCGCATTTGAGTGCGTGTATTTTCAGTCACGCTCGCATTGTCTGCGTGAATTTTGAGTCACGCTCCTATCATTGTGCGTGACTTTTGGCGTGCGTGACTTTTCACCCTCACGCTGCGCGTGCGTACGTGAATTATTTGTCACGCTCATACGCTCACGTTGCCAGCACGTATCACTTGTCACACATCACTTGTCACACCTCACTGTTCACGCTCACGCTTACCAGAGTGTACTACTTTTTACGCTCGCTCCTTCATGCCAGACTTGGCGTACTTTTCACGCATACGATTCTTGCATGACTTTTGGACTTAGCTTAGACTTGTTCGCATGACTTCCTGACTTGGGGGTTTTATTTGTTCTATATTTTATTCATTTAATGTTGGCATGATAATTCCCTATTATATCCTTACGCCTTTTTGCATGAGCCCGAAAATCTTAGCATGTTAATATTTTAATACCTATGGTTGTGTATTAGTACCAAGCGTCTGGATTGGTATATGGATATCCAGTGAGACTGGAACTTGACCTTGAGAGTTATAGACTCAACCCTATTTAATGCTAAATGACTTTCATGCCTTATCACCATTTAATGACGATGGTTATCTTAACTAATTGATCATGCATTCCTAGTTAGAACTAAGAGACTGGCTAGTCGTCTTATTGAAATGAATGAATGAGACACGTTCATGTAATGAACTATTGTACTCGATTAGCCAATCCCGAATATTGGCATACAGGCACATACAGGCTTCAAATTATTTATTTATTTATTTATTTATTTATTTATTTATCTTACAAAAATAGCATGTGTACTTTATGGTCAAGGCATGATTACTCCGTGGTTAATTTGATTATTGCATCACGATATGTAAGACCTACAACCTAGCCGCACGGGTATCGTTGTAGAGTTGCGCATATCGTACCCCGTACGAAAGTACTCATTGAATGACCATGATCCACGGCATGAAACTTCACTCAACATAGAGACCATTAAGTCAAATAAAATAACAATGGCATGGAGAGAATGAATTCCCGAGTTCTTACATGGCAGCCCCCTTGGGACTATTAAGTGCCCGACGGGCTGACTGATTCCCACAGATACTGTAAATCTGCCACGCGGGCAGGGAACAGTATCTGCTTTTATTATTATCGTATATTGTATATTGACGGGCGTCCTGCTAGGACTCGTCTAATTCATGCATGGCGCACATGATTGACTGGATAGACTAGTCTTGCTCGCACATAGTAAGAACTACGGAATCCCTAATTGCATAATTCTAGGATAACTTGGGACTCACAATAGTAAGCCGTAGAATTTGATTGGCCGTTCAAGATGATTTGTTTGTGTACTGTACTACTCTGTTACCTAACTGGGATGATCAGAATGTCAGGACATGACGGGCCAACTTCTGTCCTTGTTTGGTTGGGAGGTTGATTCGAAGTATCGTGATGTGATGTGAATCCTAGTGGAAAGCAGAGATCTATTATCATTATATTCTGTTACTTACTGGTTTAGTCCTTCATATCGTCCTTCCTTGTGGTACTTGCAATTAGAGGTCTAACCTCTCTGGTTTTGTATGGCCAGATTTAGAGCCGGTTCCCGAGGATCCAGCGTACTTCTACCTCCAGGATGGTCAACACTAGAGGAATGATTGCAGGAGGACTCGAGTGGGTTCCTTACTTCACCTCTCGTTTTGTTATTTACCTTTATACTTAGCTGTTTGGCACCGACATGTTAGTCGGATTATCTTGTACTTACTTTTACATAATTGTAATTAAGTCAGACTGCAGCTGATAACAATTGTGTATACTTGCTATACTATCTGGCTATGTTTTGTAAAGCCAGATCTCAGGAACATTTTGACTGAGCATTTGGGACGCCTTACTGCTTTATCTTACATGTTCTCTATTACTGTTTCTTGATTGAATGATTGAGACAATAGATGTGAAATGACCATAGTAAGACCTTTATGTAGTATGCACCCCCTCGTCTGGTTAGACAGCATTGATCGTATTATACGGTATTCATCTACCCGTAATACGTAGCTGGCTGAGTCATTCTCTCGCTCTCCAGTATTCTGGTTCTGGGGCGTGACACTTGACATATTTTCATGCTTCTTATTCAAAGTATTCCAAATTTGTAATTTGAAAATATTGAAGGGGGTCTTGTAGAAGCATAAAAAATATGGGGTTCATGCGGATTACAAATTGCCGCATAGGTACTTTGGCCCAAATAGGTCCGCATGAAGGAAAGTCGCATGACTATTCAATGACATGCGGTCCGTCGACAAACAGCTGTAGAAGGAAGATATGCGGTCAAGAGGAGCAGTTCGACTGATAAAGCTGACAAGTCCTAGCAAAACATGACAGTTCTGACACTTCGACAAGAATGATAAGACATGAGTTGTCGCCCAAAAGCAGGGTTTGTATGCCTCCATACGGCCAGAAGAGTGTCGTCTAAGCCGCATGAACCTTATGCGGCTCAGACTTATGCGGTCCCAAAGTTTCCAAACTTCATATAGCAAGGAGTAACTGTGATCCAATCCAAGCCGCATAAGTCTCATGCGACCCCACATAATTGAAGACTGAGAAAACTATACACAACAGGACATGTGGCAATCTGACCAAGTCCTTAACTACCTAGATTTACTGCAACAAAATTCCAACAAATCGACGGATGGCAGCCAAAGAGCGGGTCTTCACGTGCTAATCAGCCACGTGGCCGCAAGCCATCTATGCGGCTCAAAATACATCCTATTATAAATAGCAGGGTGCCACACCCCTGCAAAAGGCTGGCAACCTTCAAGAGAAAAACAATTTCTTCACGAGCTAGAGAATGCATCAGATAGTCGACGGAGTAAGGCAGAGTTGATAGCACTTTTTCGAGCCTCCACCGTTACCCCCAAAATCAAAACTAAAAATTGAACTTAGTTTGTTTCCTAGGATTTCTTTCTAGGCTTTCCTTTGTACAAGCGAGTTTGCAATCAATTTCAGTGTTCTGTAATACATGTCTTTGATTTTTTATGGCAAACAGCCATAAGTACAATGCAGAAACTGTTATGCAAACTCCCCTCTAGTAACGTTTCTTCAAGGGAATTTTGTTTTGTTCTTTGTAGACGACATCTACATATTATTAAGGAATCTTTGGATGGACTTGTGTAAATTTGGAGGATTTTGATTTTAATTCTTGTGAAAACTGTTGATAGGGGTTAGTTGATCTTTATTATTGATGATGGTAGTTTTTCTAGTAAAATTGGCTTTAGATTGTGTGTGATATCAGTTTGCTAAAGAATTTGGTGTTGGACTTTTGTATTAAGGTGGGAAGCTAAAGTGTTCTATATTCATTTGATTAAAGCTAGGTAAATTGGTTCAGTATAATTCTAGATTTTTTCAAATTCATGTTAGAGTTTTTAATGGAATCCATGTTCTTTCATTCGAACGCTTTCTTTCTAACCTAAATGCTGAAAAGATATGCCGAGTATATAAAATATCATGAAAAGGATATCTACAAGAGCGTTTGGAATTTGCTTGTTACTTGCCCCATTTTGATCTCGATTAGGAAGGTATGGGTTATTTTAGCATTCCATAGTTAAAGGGAAGTCTTCTTTTTTGTTGATTATCTTATATTTGGATATATTGTCACGACCCTCACCCTAGAGTAAGGGCACGGGAAGTGGGTACGTCCAGCCTACGCCACAGTGTCGACGGTAGAACGCTGTCCTAGGTCAATCATCTAACAATATATAAGGTACTTGTACAGTATATACACTCCGAATGGAGGTGACATAGCAAATACAGTCTCAATCACATCTAAGGTAGAATACGATAAAAAGATAGATAGATACGAAATGAAATGAATCCACAGAGATACAATCAGATAAAAGTCTAAGTGTCTAAGATAATACAAATCTAGATAACATCTCAAAATCTCAATACAGTAATCCAGAATAAATACAATAAAAGACATCCTAGAATATGGGAGTGTCATCCACTGCTAAGGGGTCCTGCTGCTGGTCAAGGTCACAACAGTCCTCTAGGATAGTCCAGTAATATATGGAACAAAACGCCTCAGCCTCGTCCTTTGTAATATTTTCAACAGGTCCAGTCAGGACAGGAGTGAGCACAATACATCTCAAAAAATCATAACAGGTTAGGAAATATAAACATGCTAGAGAGTAAGATATATGAAACTGAAATAACAATACGATGTAAAGAGAGACTGTAAGTAAATAGCTACAATATATAAGATAACTAATCAGTGCTAGTGATTCAGAGTTCAAGATGGTTATGTAAACGGCACGATGTTGTACACGAGTAATCTACAGAGGTTGTACACAAGTAATTTACAAGATTGAATACATAACCACTTCTACTCCCCCGCCCCCAATCAATACACAAGGATCCAGTCAAGTTATGTTATTGCACACGAAATATAGTTGTACACGATGATCATGTGAGCATATGAGTATACACGATTTCATACGATTTGTATACGAATAACACAAACACAAGGAGTACACGATGCTCATGATAAAGTACACGAACATGAAATACCTGATGTATCCGCTAAGGGGATAATATCGCACGACAAGATCCATATAGTACTAATCCGTGTTACCAACATGTCAGCATCAAGTAAAGTAATCTAAAGCAGGAAATATAATCCTAAATAAGATATGAAATGATCAGAGAATGTACTCGCCTGGTATCCTGAATATCCGAAGAGAATATACTGTCCGAGGAGTGGTGTCTGTCTCCTATTGAACAGTACAAGTTACTACATGTCCAAAATAATATAACAGACTGCTAAAATGCATCTACATGATGTTTGGGGTCAATCTAGGCTAAAGTCAACCATTGGTCAACTCTAGTCAACTATACTAGTTAAACTAGGTCAACTAGGTCAAGCCTTACCCAAACAAGTCTCACTCGGCCTAGCCATGTCTATCCTAGCATCCACACACAATACAAGGCCACACAAGTCATCAACACACATCATTGGTGTATACATGCCATACACATAGGCTTTGAGCCATAGGCTATAGGCCATGTGGTCTATTTCACACATTTCACACATATTGTATATTTACTAATTGGATATAAATTATCATACACATATATATATATATATATATATGCCACATTATAATATATCACATATAGAGAGATAGAGAGAGGGATAAATGTGTATGTGTGTCAATGTGGCAATATGTGATACAATATGGTATGTGGATGTGTCAAGGACAGTTAGTTAAAGTAGGGAAGAGTGTAATATAGATTAAGGGGTGTGTACATGTATATGTGATACAATAGCTAGCTAATAGGGTGTGTGATATATGGAAAACAGTGCATTGATAGTGAATTCTCGGGTTTGGAGACGTGTGTATATGTGCACTTGTAAACAGGTGTCAAGTAGGATAACAATGTGAATGATTCAATGTAAAATAGTGTCTCAGGATAATCATGACAGTGGGTATGAAATCTCAGAATTCAGTGCTAACACTCAGGAATATTCAGTATGTTAACAGTAAGAGGGGGATCAAGTAATGTATGTGTGTGTATATGTGGCTGTTCTCAGTTGACAGTTGGGTAGGGTGTGTTGTGTTCTCAGGTTTAGCTAGGGAGTGTATGTGATACACTAACATGTGTTAGCTAACAGTGCATAACTAACAGGAATGACAGTGTAGATATGTTAGTGTCAATACATTTCGGCATTTTAATGTGTGTATGAGTGAATCTCAGGAAAAATTCAAGTAATTGATAGTTCAAAAGAATTAGCTAACAGTTAACAGTTAACCCATTTACATATTCAATCCAAAACCAAGTCGAAAATCCATTTCCTGTGTTACTCTCAAACCAAATCATGCAACCAACATTTTAGTAACCTAATACACATGTATATGAATTAATATGTCAATTTTAATCATGGAACAATAGGTTTAGAATCCCATTAACTTCAAAATATCGAAAACAGGAACACATGTATCAGTTGAATTGGGGAATTTGAAATCGACAGCTAATTACATGCTAATATCCAAATTAAATGGTTGGTAATTAATCCCCCACCTGTGGCCGTGTCCCAAGAGTCTTTTCATGTCACCCTAGAGCCGGATGCGGCGGGTCCAAGCAGCTACACACACAGACACACTGTGCACAGACTGCGTCGTGCACACGTGTCCAGCACACGACACAGGCCACATAGAGACACGTGGTCGTGCACACGTGTATGCCAGGGGTAGGGCTACCCCACTGACACCTTGCACCGTGTCCTAAACACGTGTCCAGTCGTGTCCAACCGCGTGTCAGTGACTAATTTTGTGCGTGTACAGCTGCTCGTGTGACCAGTGCGGGGAAGAGAACTCCTCGCACACGCAACCACTTGAGCTCAGATTTTGGGAGGCCACTGTCAGTCATTCACTCAACATCCTCCCAAAAAATAACGTGTCCTCGTGTCCTATATAGTGAGCGATAGGGCCCGAGTAGCAGGACACTGCGCATGGTTCAGCCATAGCATGTTCGTGTCCTCGTGTGGACACGACACGACTCTAAAATCAGTGAGCAAGGACACGAATCAATAAGCAAACCCTAGATCTAGGAATTCAGTCAAAAATATTTTCAAAAATAGCAAAATGAAATGGTTGTGGCATTTCCACAAACACGTAGCCTAGCAAATTGATACGTGTCCGATACGGACACAAAACCTAATGCAAACGACACAAATCCTTCACTATAGCTAGGGGACACTAGATCTAGGCTACCATGTAATAAAAACTTGAATTAAATAGAATTAGAGGGGTTTACCTATGGATTGTAAGGATCAAAAAAAAGCTCCAAATCAAACGGTTTTCGTTGCTAGCCAAATCCTCCAAATTGCTCTAAAACTGAAATTGTTCCTCAAAATCAGCAAGTAGAGGTTGATTAGAATAATATGCAAAAGATTTGGGTCAAAAAGGATTAAAAATGGATTTTCTATGAATTTAGGAAAATGGAGATTTACCTTTCTAAAACTTGGTTGAGCACAAAAGAGGCAAGAACAAGGAGAGGAGACATTAAATAAGGGGGTTTCCTTGTGTGGCCAGCCACTTAGGGTTAGGTTAGGGTTAGGGCTTCTAGTTATGGGCCATGGGCTTAAGTCATAAGTCATGAAAATCAAAGTCACAAGTCATAGGCCATTTCACTTAATCTTAATCCTCCTATTTAAAACTAGATTCTAATAACTAAAAATAGGTTGACTTAAGTTAGACTAGGGTCACCATAGCTAGGATTAGCTTCTAGGCTAGTCTACAAAGTCTCAATAAGTCAAAGTCAAAGATAGGAATCACCAATTCAATAAATTAATTAAAAATTCAAAAATTTACCAAATGACCAAAATACCCTCAAGCTAAAATATGGTAGTGATAAATCTACCCTCCTTAAAATAATTTTGTCCACAAAATTTAAAGGCAAAACTAAACTGATGAGAAGGATAGACAATCATACCTCAGGGTCCAAACAGATATGGGTATCGCTCGCGCATCTCATCCTCCCGCTTCTAGGTAAACTCTCCTGGAGAATAATGTCTTCATGCGATACGAACCAAGGGTATTACCTGGTTTCTCAGCACCTTCTCTCGGCGATCCAGAATCTCCACAGGCTGCTCAAGATAACTGAGAGTAGGTCCAACCTCAATCTCCGAATGATCAAGTAAATGGTTAGGGTCAGCCACGTACCGTCTCAACTGTGATACGTGGAATACGTTATGGATACCTATTAGTGCATGTTTTCCATTAATATTTTGATAGAAATTTCAATACAAACAGAATAGTGTTACAATGTAGGACTTAGACGTAGTCCTAAGAGTACACTTTTGTTTAATCTGGGTCCCTAGTGCCGATGGAGCGAGTGGTAATGCGTTGACTCCGTTGACGATCTGACGACGGTTATCGGTTCTCTGAAGATCTGGGTTGCTCTGGATGCTGGAGCTTACGGAGAAGAAGAATACGTTGAGTGTCTGTATCTGCCTCGGTGGTTGTGCGACGCCTCTATCGGTATATGTATGTTCGTCTCTGTGTGTGTAAGAAGGAAATGATCCCTCTATTTATAGTCTGCAGGCTGGCTACTCAAGCGCGTATATGTAGGATGCGCCTGGACGTGGGGACTCCACGTGGTGATTGCTGATGGAGGCGCATGGACGATGCGCCCTGATTGAGGAGTTGAATTCTTCATACTGCTGTTGTGGGCTGGCACATAACAGGGGAAGAATCTTTCTGTTACTGAGATCTTGGGTGAATCGAGTCAAAGGACACGTATCGTAGGCCCATGGCTCGAAGATCTCAGATTTGGTGGAGAATGATCTGGTACGATGCGCCTGGAATTGGGCGCATGAGGAGACTTTGGCTCGTAACCTTTGGGAGTCACGAACAATTTGGGACGCATGGCTTTTGAGGCGCATGCGAGGCTTCAGTAGTGACTTTACTTCTGTCTTTAGGGATCAGAGAAAAGTCTAAGGCGCATGGCTTTTGAGGCGCATGCAGAGCTTCAGTAGTGACTTTACTTCTGTCTTTAGGGACCAGAGAAAAGTCTAAGGCGCATGGCTTTTGAGGCGCATGCAGAGCTTCAGTAGTGACTTTACTTCTGTCTTTAGGGATCAGAGAAAAGTCTAAGGCGCATGGCTTTTGAGGCGCATGCAGAGCTTTAGGCGCATGGCTGCGGAGGCGCATGCGAGATGGTTTGGGCGGCTACGTGGCTTGTAACCGTCGGAGGGAAGTAATGATGATGCTGACGTCGGTGACGCTTCGTTTTCTGAAAAAGCTGTCAACTGCAGTCTTTGGGGGACGTGCTGCCAACTCTGTCAGACTTCAGCATTTAATGTTCTTTGACAGGTGATGGTTTATTGAGTGGGCACATCGATCGGCGTTCCACTAGGCGTATGGTATCGCATGGGGGCGCATGCTTGTGAAGCGCTTGGTGCTGAGGGACGCGTCTGTGTGATACGCGGTCTGGCCGACGCATCCGCTCCGCTTAACACGTCTTTTGGTACGACTTGTTACGTTCTTCGAGTGCTTTAAATAGCCGTTTTTGACTTGGCTGAATTCGAACCGTCAGGTTCATCCATTTAATACAAATTTATTGCACGGGATTCGGAGAGCCAGCCACTTGGCGCATGGGTTTGATTTGCCCGGCCTATAAATAGTGGCATGGAGAGAGCTTGCTTCTCGTTCTCTTACGTCCTCCCGAAATGAACTTGTTTACTCGAGTATATTCTGTTGACGAGATGCTCCCGAGGGTGAAGATGCGATGCAATGTCTTTATTGATGCACTTGAAGGTGACTGTTACATCCAAAAGTCAGAGTCGAGGGCTTATGAGGCAGGCGAAAGGTGCGTATTGCATCTAAAGATCGGGATGCTCGAGCCTCGTCTCCGTTATATGGGAAGTGTCGCAGATCGGAATTGCGGTGCTGCGGCTTTGGGGGCTCTTTCTTCTGTCAGAGTGGGTGTTGCCCATTCTGGTTGTGTTGAAAGCTGCTCCTTTAGCCGCGGTTTCGATTGCGATCTTCTTTCGTCTTCGGTGGCTCTTTCGAAGCCTCTCCTGGCCACAGGTTGACTTGCGGTGCTTTTCTCTTCCTCGATTTCGGGAGCTCTTCCTCCAGCTAGAGGGTTGATTGCCACCCTCGTTCTGCTCAATAAATGCTTCATTAGTCGAAGCATTTAGACGACGGTGAGCCTGGCTGGAAGGGTGGCACATAACTTAGCTGCTGAAGGGATGCACATAACTGAGGATGCACATAACTGAGCTGTTGAAGGGATGCACATAACTAAGGATGCTGAAGGGATGCGCCCGGTTGGGAGCGCATGGTGGGATGCGCCTGACTGAGAGCGCATGGTGAGATGCGCCTGTTCGAGAGCGCATGATGATGCTGCGCCTGGCTGTAGACTTAGGGACTTTTCTATTTGTAGAAGTTCTTCTTTGTACAGCCCCCTTTTTTAAGACATGTAGCAGACTTTTATATGAAATAAAAATCTTCTTTTAATGTCTATATTCTTGTTTTGTTGTGTCATTTGTCTGAACTTTCTGGCGCTTGGCGCATAGGATTTCTGATCGTGAAATTCCATGCTTCTACACGACCCCCTTCAAAGTTTTCAAAACTTTTTTTTGTCAAGTTTTAGAATATTTTGAATAAGAAGCATGGTGGTTAGGGCGCATGTCTGTTCGGGCGCATAGATTCTCCGTGCATCAGTGACGGGGCGCATGCTCCTCTCTGTTAATGCAAACAATAACGCCTCGATAACCAAGAAGATTAATGACGATCTTTTTAGATTTATCTGCAGTTATCTCTTCACAGAACCCGAAGCGGCGGCTGAAGTCACACTTCATCGGTTCACACGTGCGACTGAGCCTATAAATAGGTGTAAGATGGAGAGGGAGAGAGTTCTTCCTCTCTTTGCTTTCTTCTTTTAGAGTTTTTGAAAAACCCTAACTTTTTCCTTTCAGGGAATGGCTCGCAAGACTCCTCGTGGCGGTGCTGGCAAGGGACGAGGCAAAGGAAAAGAGCCTGTAGAGGCTGCCGCGGCTGATGTTCCCCGCCCGTCTGTCGACGTTCGACCATTGGTAGTTGGTGAGTTTCATCATCCTCTTCCTGTACCATACATACGTCGACGCGCATGGACCTTGAGTCCTGATGATGTGTCGAGATTTTTCTGCCGACGCGCATGAGTTTAAGCCCCGAAGATGCCCCGAAGACGTACGGATATAGAGGCTGGCTATTCTATGTCAAAGAGGCAGAAGAAGGCATCGTCACCGACTGTGTCGTCGGACTCGATACCTACGGAGGTAAGGGTGTCCCATATAGTCCAATTCAGGATCCACATTTCGTGTGACTTATGCTTTTTTTTGTAGGAGCCGCTCAAAAGGAGACCCCGTACTCCAAAGTCTGGTGGCAGCAGGCCGAAGGCGATTGCAAGCTCATCTGAAGAGCGCATTCCGCCGATTATGATGTCTCCCATGGAGGAGAATCCAGATGATGTCGTTGTTGTGGAGACTCCGGCATCTCCAGATTATGATAGGAGGGAGGCTGAGGATGTAGCAGCTTCTGGGATAGTACAAGCCGCCGTGGGGGCCTTGGACGTTGAGGGTCCAGCAGACAAGGGACTTCCAGATGAAGAGGTGGAGTGGAGTTCGTCGTCTTCGAAAGACGTTCCTCCAGAGATGCGTGAGTCTGTTGCGGGGGCAACAGACGTGATTACAACAGAGGAGAGGGTTGATTCCCCTTCTTGTCATGACGCGGGGAGGTCGGCTGTAGCGTTGCAGAGCCCTACCCCAGGCTCAGCAATAGAAGCTGAGGTGGATGCCGACCGGGAGGTGGCGACAGTTCTGGTCCCCGTGGAGGGATTCGATGATGAGGAAGAGACTCATCTGCCGAGCCCGACCCCAGAAGACGCACCCCGCCAGGAAACGGGAGCTGATCCGGTTAGCTTGCCAGAGGAAGGCTCTGTGCTGGTTATAGATCGCACCTCGGTGGTGGAGGAGGCAGCTCCGGATGCTGATAGTCCCTTTGAGCTGGAAAAGGACAAGGGCTTGCTGATGCAAGTGCCCTATGTTGCTTCTTCGACTTGGGGGACGATATCGACGCCCCACCCAACTCTTTCTGCACTCTTGGCATCTGGCGCTGGTAGCAGAATTCAAGTTCCTGGTACGGGAGAGTCTGCTGAGGTCGATGTTCAAACCTCGCAGATTGAGATCGGCAGGTCTTCTTCAGGTCCGCCATCCAGGGTAGCTCCTCCAACTCCTGCCATGACACCACAAGTGTTGGCGGATGCGGATGAGTACGTGAAATTCATCGTTGAGGCAGTGTACAAGATGCTGCAGAAGGGTGTGTCGACAATGATGAACACCAATGGAAGTTTTGCGATGGCAAAATCCATGGCGCTTCCACACATCAACATGATACGTCTCCACCAGGGCCATGACATATGGTCGAGATTCTGGAGGCCTCGGTGACTGAGCTAGATCAGCTGCTTTCCGAGTTTCAGCGTATCCAGCGGAATGATCTTTCCGCCCTGATAGACGCAGAAAAGGAGAAGCTGATTGCTGAGATTGAGTCCTCTTATCAGGTCACCGTGGGTGTCTGGGAACGTGAAGTGGCTGAGACTGAAGCTGCAGTGGAGCGGTTGTCTCAGTCTACACAGGAGAAGGTGGAGTTGCAAACTGCGTTGGACGCTAGTATCGCGAAGGTTGATGCCCAGATTCGCCACCTTGAGGACCAGCGGGCCCGACTTCTATTAGATGCTGAGCGTGCCCAGGCTGAACATGTAGTATTCAAGAAGGAGGAAGCAGCTTTCACCCATCGGGCTCTTACTCTGGCTCAGCAGTGACAGCAGCTGGATGAGAAGCATGAGGATGACACTTCTCCTGAGGCCATAGAGGCGATGCGTCAAGAAGCTGAACGTCGTATCCTGGCGACTGTGGAGACTCGAGCGACAGACTTGAGGCGCCGGATTGAAGAGCTTTCTGCCAACCCTGGGGATGTTTAGGGATTGTAGTCTCTTCTTTTTTATGTTTTTGCAACTTTTGCTGGAGAGGGTGTAATCCTTTACTCTCTTTTTTAGAATAAAGAAATACAAATTTTTTTGTGATGTGTTCATTTTTGCTGTCATGAACTTGATAATTTGTGTGGACCTATTATCTTTTGCGCACCTTGGTTTTTAGGTACAGATAATAAGTTTGAGAGAGAACCAACATGTTTGCTCAGAGGTGATGTGGATGTGGCAAATATGGGGTTCAAATGATGGAATCTTCCTACTTAGAGGTGTTATGGACGTGGTAGGAATGACTCTGGGGGATACGCAGAACTACTCAGAGGTAATGTGGACGTGGAAGTTCTGCGATGAATGTACGGCAACGCAGGGGTTGTCTGAGTAATGTGGACGTGGTAAACATGATTGGTAGCGTAGTCTCACGGAGCGTAAAGTTCTTCTTTGTAGGGCGTAGGGGGACAACTCAGAGGTGATATGGACGTGGTTGTCCTTCTATTGGAGGATGCCACGGAACAGCTGGGTTCCAGAAGTATCTGATTTTGTGGAAGTACATGTCTGAATGATGTCAAGAGTAGTACTTCTTTAAGAACTTGCCGTTGATGGGCATCATAAACAAGTCCTCGTTGGGTTTAGCGAAGCGGTAAGCACCGTTTGAGTATACCGTCTCTATGATGAAAGGTCCCTCCCATTTGGGCTCGAACTTTCCTGGTGTCTTGTGAGTCAACACCATCGGCCTCCTGACTGCCAGAACCAGGTTGCCTACTTGGAAAGTCCTTTGCTTGACCTTCTTGTTGAAACCTGTGATATACGGGCCTGGTAGAGTTCAATGCGTTGTTGATCTAGGAGACGCTTTTCGTCAAGTGCCTCTAGTTCTCGCAGACGACGACGTTGATTATCCTCTTCTGTGAGTTGGTTTGTGATTTCTACGCGGAGTGAGGGTATCTGGATCTCGAGAGGTAGTACCGCTTCGCTCCCGTAGACCAAGGAGAATGGTGTGTTTCCTGTCGGGGTCCGTACCCTGGTACGGTAGGCCCAAAGACATTTGTCGAGCTTTTTGTCCCAGTCGTATTTATTGGATGAGACGACCTTTTTGAGTAGCTTGATGATGGTCTTGTTGAACGCCTCGGCCAATCCGTTTGCTGTCGGATTGTAGGTGGTTGAGGCCACACTTTGAATGCGATTCTTATCACAGAATCTGCTGAAAACATGGCTGATGAACTGAGGACCGTTATCGTGGATAATCCTCTAGGGTACCCCAAAACGGTAGATAACATGGTGCTTGATGAAGCTGATCACCCTAGAGCTCTTCACTTCCGCCAGTGGAACTGCTTCTGCCCATTTGGAGAAGTAGTCGATGATGGCTAGGATGAAGCGATGTCCTCTTGATGATGGAGGGGTGATCGGTCCTACAATATCCATGCCCCATGCTTCGAAGGGCCAAGTGACGATTGTAGGATGTAGTGGTTCTGACGGTGTATGGATGAAGTCTGCGTGAAGCTGGCACGCTTGGCACTTTTTAGCATAGTCGACAACGTCAGCGGCCATGGTTGGCCAGTAGTAGCCCATGTGTCGCAGTCGATCCTGCAACTTAGGGCCAGGTTGATGGGCTCCGCAGGTCCTATCGTGAGCTTCTCGAAAGGCTTCGGCTACTTCTTCGTTGGACAGACATCGCAGGAGAAGTCCAACATAGGAGCGTCGGTACAGCATTTTAGTAGCTGTATCGTAGTAGAATCGAAGTGAGCGCCTCCTGACTGAGACAACTTCTTTCGGGTCTTCTGGAAGAATTCCGTAGACATCGAAGTCGATGAACGGGAACCTCTAGTCTCGGACATTAATACCAGCACTTGCTGACATAGCATGGGCCATTCGTGAGCACAGGTTGTTTTTAGGACAGACCAAGTCTCGACCAACTACCATGTCGTAGTGCTGAGTCCCGAGGGGTGCTGCTAACGAGGCTGCGAGGCCGGCCAGAGCGTCAGCCTCCAAATTTTGTAAACGAGGTACATGTTCGATGAAGAACTCGGCCAAGGTTGAAATGATGTTCAACACAACTTTATGGTAAGGGACCAGATCTTTATGGCGAACTTCGTATTGCCCTCTGATCTGGTTTACGATGAGTTTTGAGTCGCCGTAGGCTTCCAGATGATCCACCCCCAGCTGTCGTGCCAGCTGGAGTCCCACGATGAGAGCGTTGTACTCGGCAACATTGTTGGAGCATGGCTTCGAAAGGGAGTAGGCGCGTTGGATGACCAGCTGATCGAGGGAGACTAAGACTACCCCCACTCCTGCGATAATTTGGTCTTTGGGGCCTGTTCTTGAAGCGCCATCGAAAAACATCCGCCAGACGGAGCTTTCTTCGGTAACGTTAGATTCTTGGACCTCATCCGGGATGTCTTCATAGAGTCTGGAGGACTCGGGGATGGGGTGTGCAGCTAAAAAGTCGACCAGAGCCTGACCCTTGACAGCTTTTTGTGGAACGAACACCATGTTGTATGGTGTTAGTAGGATCGCCCACATAGCTAGCCGGGAATTTAATGACCCTGACTTCGTCATGAGAACTCTGAGTGAATTGACTCGGGAGATGACATGAATCGTCTGAACCGAGACATAATGGCGAGTCTTCTGGATGGCAAATACCAACGCCAAGCACTCCTTTTCAACGAGGTTGTACCGGTGTTCGGCCCCGATCAGTGTTCTACTGAGGTAGTAGATAGCTTGCTCATAGCCTGTATCGCTGTTCTGAGCCAGCAGAGCACCGAGGGAATGATCCATGGCACGGACGTAGAGGAGAAATGGTTTGCTGGCGACAGGTGCCACCAGACTGGAGGGCTCGTTAAGTAAGCCTTGATGTCATCGAAAGCTTTTTGGCAATCCTCTGTCCAGACGTAAGAGACTCCTTTTTTCATGAGCTGAGTGAAGGGTTGACACTTTCCGGAGAGGTTTGCTATGAACCTCCGAATATATGCCAGACGTCCCTACAGGCCTCGAAGTTCTCGGAGGTTATTCGGAGGATCCATGTCCAGGATGGCTTTGGTCTTCTCGGGATCGACATGAATGCCTTTCGCCGTGATAATGAAGCCCAAACTCCGCTAGAAACCCCTAAGAAGGATTTGGCGGGGTTCATCTTGAGTTGATGCGCCCGCATGAGATCGAAGACTGTCTTCAGGTCTTGTAGGTGATCTCCTTTGAGACGGCTCTTGACTGCGATGTCATCATCATAGAATTCGACTGTCTTGCGAAGATGCTGACGGAAAATGGTGCTCATAGCTCGTTGGTATGTGGCACCAACGTTCTTCATGCCGAAGGGCATCACTGTGTAGCAAAAAATGCCCTTTGGAGTCCTGAATGACGTATGTTTTGCATTATCGGGGAACATCTTGATCTGGTTATAGCCCGAGTACCCGTCGATGAAAGACATGCGTTCGAAGCCACATGTGTTGTCGATCATCACGTCAGTGATTGGAAGCGGGAATTCGTCCTTCGGGCAAGCAGAGTTGAGATCCCTGAAGTCGATACAGACTCGTATCTTTCCATTCTTCTTGGTGACAAGGACAACGTTGGCCACCCAATCCGGGTGTTGTTCTTTACGGATGAAGCCGCTGGTCAAGAGTTTGTCCACCTCCTGATCGATGGCGTTCATGATGTCAGGACGAAAGCGTCGCTGTTGTTGTTTGATGAGCTTGGCATCAGGTAAGATGTTAAGCCTATGCGTCGTGATCTGGGGATCAAGTCCCGGCATATCTTCGTAGCTCCAAGCGAAGACATCGATATACTCTTTAGCCAGCTGGATTAAAGATTCTCGATCTTCTCTTTCTAGGCTTTTGCTGATGAAGATAGATTTGGAAGAAGATCCATCCCCAAGGTCGATCTGCTCGACTTCGTCTTCGGTAGGGGTTCACGTAATTCAAAATGAGACTCCCACTGTTCTCCCAGGCGTTGAGCCCATGGTTCTTTTTTGAAGAATCTTGGCGTTTGGTTTTCGCCTTCATCTTCTTGAAGTTGTGCAGATGTCATGTTGGCTGATAGCACTCTCTTGAAGACTGAGCCGATACTGGTATCGGAATCCCAGGTTGATGCTTCGGATGAGTGAGAATGTTCTGCTTCTTCTGCCTTCGAACTCTCTGGAGTTGACGGCGGCGTGACATAGCCCACCCCCCGTCGAGTTCGATTATTGTAGTCCTGCGGCTTTCCTTTAGGTGTTGGAAGCCGGAGAGGAAGACGGCGACCCTTGCCGTAGTTCAGGTCTTTGTTGCTTTTTAGGTCGTAACCCATCTTTTGGATGAGGTACTTTGCCTTGTCCGTGTACCGATAGACTTGTATTCTGCCGGTATCTGATTCTGACTCGAGTGGCGGGAGGTCTTGATGATGCTCAACTTTGTCGAAGATGATGGATTCTTCGTCTCGACTCCGCGTCGGGACTACAAAACAAACCCCTTGGGACGGGACTGCTCGATTTACATGATGGGCGGTCGTTATTTGTGTTTGCAAAGACCGTAGAGCGTTATTTAATGTATACATGGCATTCCAATGTGGAAGACTAGAATAATTAAAGACACTCTATTATTGATAAAATACGAGATTTTATCCCGTGGGATTATATTGTCCAGAGAGGGTGCATCTATATCAGCAGAGATATATTCCCCTAGCTCTTCATCTGTGAGTACCGGGATTGGATCGGGAGAGTCCACCACAACTTTGGTCCTGGGATCCGAGAGGGCTATGTGGGCCTTCTCCGGCAGCTTGGAAGATGGTTGCGGTGGCTTGCCCTTAAGACGCACCTTCAAAGGTGCTTCAACTGCGCCTTCGGTGATGGGTGCCTTCCCCTGTAGTTTTGCCACGAGGGGAGCCGATGTTTGAGACGGCTTTCCCTTGAGTCATATCTTCAGGGGAGCTTCAGGAGCAGTTGGTGCTTTCCCAGGTAGCTTGATGTTCATGGGAGGCAATTTCTGAGGCAGTTTTCCTTTGAGTCGGATCTTCAAAAGAGCGTCGGGAGTCACTCCGGCTCCATGTCCGGCTCTGCTGCCATTTCTGCTTTATCGTCAGCATCATTGGCTTCCTCCTCGTCAGGTGACTTGTACAAGGAGGAATCAGTGAAGTAGGCTTCAACCCCTTTGAAAGGGTCAATGTCCGCGAACTCCGTCCGGATGACGTCGTTGGTGAACACGTACTTCATACATTGGTGGAGTGTGGATGACACCACCATATACTCATGCAGCCATGGACGACCCAACAGGAGGTTGTAGTTGACATCGGCGTCCACGACATAGCAAGTGACCTCAGTTCTGAGGTTACCAATATGGCACATCAGCCGTATTTTGCCCAGCGGCTCACTTTTGCTAGCGTTGAAGCCACTGATTGTTGTGTTGGATGGCACTAGTCGGTACATTGGGATCCCCAGTGTTGAGAGCAGCGTCTTCGGGATGATGCTGAGGGAAGATCCCGGATCGATCTGAATCCTCTTCACCTTGACAGAACCGATATACCCGGTATAATACAGCGGCCTGTTGTGTCGGTTGAGCTTGAGCAGCATGTCTTGTTGAGTGAAGGTTATATTGGAAATAACCTCATCCGCATAATGATAGTACGCACATGTAGTTGGGAGATCTTCAGGCTGCTTGACCTGACTGATGAAGGACTCAGCATCCTTCAGGGCTTCACAGAGAGCTTCGCGAGTGTCCTTGGAAAGACGAAGGAGCTCAAACAGAGAAAGGCGGGCAGGAGTACTGGCAAGTTGTGCCAGTATGTCGAAGTTGTGGGGCTTGGCTAGCCCCGGAGCATTCTCCTTTCGTAGAGGCTTGTCGAAACGAGCCTCTACATTCTTCTGCTTATTAGCTGCTGGAGGCTTGGACGGACCCCCTTCTTCTGTAGCAGGGACGGTGCAAGGAGGAACCACTTCGACGGCAGCTTCGTCGGGTTGGGCGTTCTGTTGTGAACGTGTTTGTACATGAAGAGCCTCTTCTACGGAGGAAGAGACCATACGGCAAGACTTGATCTTCCTGCCTTTGGTTTTGGAGGCAGTGCGTACCTCCGGTTGAGTAACCTCGGAGACGAGATCAGGGTGAACCCATAAGATCTCTTTTCGAGATGTGGTGAGTGGGATGAGTCCACTCACGTTGTCACGAGTTGGTGGTAAGTTAACCACCTCCATTGTCGCCTTTGGGATGGGGACGACGCCATCTTGTGTTGTAGTTGGCGGCAAGGTGCCGAACTGGAGTGAAACTACGTTGGCCGAAACCGTCTTCTCCTCGTAGTCGACGGAGATAACATCCGCATTGATCATGCGCTGGATGTAGTTTTTGAGGACGTAGTAGTCCTTGGTTGGATGTCCGACAAACCGATGGTAGTGATAGTACCTCGGATTGTCTACTTTTCTAACCTCGTCCGGACGCTTCGGGTCCGGCAACTTGATCTTGTCATCCTGCTTCAGTATCTCGAAGAGTTGCAGGGTGTCTTCATCGTTGAAAGAGTACACCTCCTTTGGCCTTGGTGCAAGTGGAGGCTTCTGAGTAGGTGCTGATGCACCTTTTGAGGCATTGACAGTCAATGCCTGTTTCTCCTTCGTCTCTCGTCCGGGGTTGTTGGCTGCAGGCCGCTTCCTCTTGTCCTCAAAGGCAGGGAAACTAACTCCCAGAAGGCGAGCATTGGACGTCTTCTTTTCTGCTGCTTCAGCTTCGATGATCAAGGAACTCCAGTCGGAAGGAGGAGTAGAATTGAGCCAGAGTTTGACTGCAGGCAGCATGTTCATGCTGCAGGAGGAGAGGAGCGCATGTTCTGGCATGCCCGGGGGCAGTCTGAAGCAGGCCCGTCGAAAGCGTTCGATGAATACCCGAACTGTTTTCTTCTCCTTCTGGCGTATCTCTATGAGGGACGCCATTGTCATGTCCTTCCCGCCGTCGTAGAAACGGTCGAGAAAAAGGTATGTCAAATCGTTGAAGGAAGATATAGAATTGTCGGGGAGGCTGCAGTACCAGTCGTACGTCACTCCTTTCAGTGCCCCGACAAATATGCTGGTGAGTAGCACGTCCTCCTTCGGCAGATGTCCCGTTTGGGACTGGAAGTATGTCAAATAGCGACGCGGAGAGTCCTTCCCGTCGTATGGCATCAATGTTTGTGGTTTATATTTGGGAGGATAAACCACTTTGTTCCATTCGAGGGGATAAGGTTGGGGGATGTCCATCTTTTGGCGCTCCTCTTGTCTATTCTTGGACTCAAAGCGTTCGCGCAGGTCCCTGATCATCTCGACCACGTCTTCCGTGGAGCTGGGAGTCGGGGAAGGTGGTACCACCTGGAGTTGAGCATTTGAAGGCTCCGACGTCCGAGGGGCTTCACGACGATCCGTATCCAAGGATACCCATTGAGGGGGTACACTTGACTCTCTATTGGCCCCTAGGTCGGGACCGGTAGAAGGTGTCCTGGCCAAAGCTGACTGTATCTCAAACACTGCTTGAGTCAGTGTTTGCATGGAGACAGAGAGGGTTTTGAGTCCTCCCTCCAGGGTATCTATGCACTGGACGAGGTCTGGTGGCGGCGCATCAGACTCGGTATCACCTCCATCCTTGTAGACTGTCATGACACGGTTGGAGTCGGATGGTTCAGTTGAGGCTTCGCTTTCAGCCTCACTCTCCTGTAGAGGAGTTATTGTTCCCGGAGCTTCGTCTTGGCTACCCCCAGCTATGTTCCTGAGGACTTTTTCGTCTTCGAGACTCGGATCCGCAGGGGCTAGACTACCCCCAGCTAAGTTTTGGAGGACACCTTCATCTACTGGAGAAGTATCCGTAAGGGCCTGATTACCCACAGTCATGTCTTGAAGGACTTCTTCATCTTCGAGATGCAATTCCACAGGGGCTAAACGACCCCCAACAATGTCGGGGAGGCTGACTTCGCCCTGAGGATGAAGATCCACCCCAGCTGTGCTTTGGAGGTCAACCTCGTTTTCGGAAGGAGGATCAACAAGGGCTTGACTACCCCCAGCTTCCTCCAAGATCTTCTTCCTCCCCCGAGTGCCTTCGAACACTCCGGAGGACGAGACGGTTGTCTTGGTTTTCCTCGGCTGGCTCTTGGACGAGGAATTGCCAGTCGTCTTTCGGATTGACGAGGAGTTGGAGATTACATTGCATGAAGCAACTTCTGGCTCCTTTTTTGTTGACACTTTCTTTCCAAGGCGACGTCAAAGGGGTGTCGATGATTGCAGCCGCTGGAACACCGACTGTCTTGGTGGGACTGCTGCCTTGCAACAGCAGTTGATGGTGACTACAGCACAAGTGTGCCCTGTGAGGGGCGCATCGTGCTCGTCAGTCGACTCTCCTGATCGGCGCTTGTGAGTGATCACGTTACGCAGATCGTTGGAGGAGAGTACCACATTCGCACCCCCTTCAGGCGCATGGCAAGGCCAAGCGCCGGGGTGGTCAAGTGAATGCTGCGCCCCCTGATCCAACACCAAACAGGTGCTCAGATCAGTAGTGGGGGAACAACATTTGAAGTGACTTGAACGGACCTCTAACGCACAACCAGAGGAGGCGCGGGAGTTCAAGACCACTGGGTTTGCCTTGCTCGACTTGGTTGCGAACGCAACAGATGCACCCAAGTGAGATAAGGACATTGAAGATCGGCTCGTTTCTGGCGCAGAAGCACCTGAGTCGACCTTATACAGCTTACCATCAGCGGCACGCATGATTGTGAGCGTATGCTTCTGGCTTGCTGCTGGCTTAGCACGTTTGGGACGCATGGCCCGTGCTGCCTTGGACTTTTTCGTACCAGGCCGCTGGGCACGTAGTACTCAGAATCCAAATTTTCCTCGCCACTACAGCGAGTGAGTCTGTTAAAGACAGAGACCTTCTGTGGCGCATCCGAGGTGATGCACGGGGCATTAGCCGCGCCCCTGCTCCGTCGACGCATCTTCTTCGCCTGAGAGAGAGATGGCTGGGGAATATGGTCAGCCGCACGCTTCCCCGAGAGATGCGCTGCACCGGTGGGCGCATCTTAGTTGCTGAGGACATCAGCAGGAAGGGAAGGCTGGATCGGCGCATCCCCTTCGGTGGTGATGCCAGAGGCGTCGACCTTGCACACCCAGATTTGGCGAGTCTTCTTCGGCTTCGGCAGCCGCTTCGAAGGGCTCGTACTGCCTTCAGAGATGAACTCCTCATACGCCTGTTGATTGAGGCGTACGACCAGCGTCTTGTGGGAGGAACCCACCTTCACGTCGTTGGATTGCGATACAGCTTTCTCGGTGGAGGAGAAAGAGGTCCCCAGCAGAGTCGCCAGCTTGTTTGCCATTAAAATCTTTTGATGGAAATTTCAATACAAACAGAACAGTGTTACAATGTAGGACTTAGATGTAGTCCTAGGAGTACACTTTTGTTTAATCTGGGTCCCTAGTACCGATGGAGCGAGTGGTAATGCGTTGACTCCGTTGACGATCTGACGACGGTTATCAGTTCTCTGAAGATTTGGGTTGCTCTGGGTGCTGGAGCTTGCGGAGAGGAAGAAGACGTTGAGTGTCTGTATCTGCCTCGGTGGTTGTGCGACGTCTCTGTCGGTATATGTATGTTCGTCTCTGTGTGTGTAAGAAGGAAATGATCCCTCTATTTATAGTCTGCAGGCTGGCTGCTCAAGCGCGCATACGTAGGATGTGCCTGGACATAGGGACGCCACGTGGTGATTGCTGATGGAGGCGCATGGACGATGTGCCCTGATTGAGGAGTTGAATTCTTCATACTGCTGTTGTGGGCTGGCACGTAACAGGGGAAGAATCTTTCTGTTGCTGAGATCTTGGGTGAATCGAGTCAAAGGACACGTGTCGTAGGCCCATGGCTCGAAGATATCGGATTTGGTAGAGAATGATCTGGTACGATGCGCCTGGGATTGGGCGCATGAGGAGACTTTGGCTCGTAACCTTTGGGAGTCACGAACAATTTGGGACGCATGGCTTTTGAGGCGCATGTGAGACTTCAGTAGTGACTTTACTTCTGTCTTTAGGGATCAGAGAAAATTCTAAGGCGCATGGCTTTTGAGGCGCATGCAGAGCTTCAGTAGTGACTTTACTTCTGTCTTTAGGGATCAGAGAAAAGTCTAAGGCGCATGGCTTTTGAGGCGCATGCAGAGTTTCAGTAGTGACTTTACTTCTGTCTTTAGGGATCAGAGAAAAGTCTAAGGCGCATGGCTTTTGAGGCACATGCAGAGCTTTGGACGCATGGCTGCGGAGGCGCATACGAGATGGTTTGGGCGGCCACGTGGCTTGTAACCGTCGGAGGGAAGTAATGATGATGCTGACGTCGGCGACACTTTATTTTCTGAAAAAGCTGTCAACTACAGTCTTTGGGGGACGTGCTGCCATCTCTGTCAGACTTCAGCATTTAATGTTCTTTGACAGGTGATGGGTTATTGAGTGGGCACATCGATCGGCGTTCCACTAGGAGCATGGGGCCGCATGGGGGCGCATGCTTGTGAAGCGCTTGGTGCTGAGGGGCGCGTATGTGTGATGCGCGGTCTGGCCGGCACATCCGCTCCGCTTGACACGTCTTTTGGTGCGACTTGTTACGTTCTTCGAGTGCTTTAAATAGCCGTTTTTGACTTGGCTGAATTTGAAGCGTCAGGTTCATCCATTTAATACAAATTCATTGCACGGGATTCGGAGAGCCAGCCACTTGGCGCATGGGTTTGATTTGCCCGGCCTATAAATAGTGGCATGGAGAGAGTTTGCTTCTCGTTCTCTTACGTCCTCCCAAAATGAACTTGTTTACTCGAGCACATTCTGTTGACGAGATGCTCCCGAGGGTGAGGATGCGACGCAATGTCTTCATTGATGCACTTGAAGGTGACTGTTACATCCAAAAGTCAGAGTCGAGGGCTTCTGAGGCAGGCGGAAGGTGCCTGTTGCATCCAAAGATCGGGATGCTCGAGCCTCGTCTTCGTTATGTGGGAAGAGTCGCAGATCGAAATTGCGGTGCTCCGGCTTTGGGGGCTCTTTCTTCTGTCAGAGTGGGTGTTGCCCATTCTGGTTGTGTTGAAAGCTGCTCCTTTAGCCGCAGTTTCGATTGCGGTCTTCCTTCGCCTTTGGAGGCTCTTTCGAAGCCTCCCCTGGCCACAGGTTGACTTGCGGTTCTCTTCTCTTCCTCTGTTTGGGGAGCTCTTCCTCCAGCTAGAGGGTTGATTGCCACCCTCGTTCTGCTCAATAAATGCTTCATTAGTCGAAGCATTTAGACGGCAGTGAGCCTGGCTGGAAGGGTGGCACATAACTGAGCTGCTGAAGGGATGCACATAACTGAGCTGCTGAAGGGATGCACATAACTGAGGATGCACATAACTGAGCTGCTGAAGGGATGCATATAACTGAGGAAGCTGAAGGGATACGCCTGGTTGGGAGCGCATGGTGGGATGCGCCTGACTGAGAGCATATGGTGAGATACGCCTGTTCGAGAGCGCATGATGATGCTGCGCCTGGCTGTAGACTTAGGGACTTTTCTTTTTGTAGAAGTTCTCCTTTGTACAGTCCCCTTTTTTAAGACATATAGCAGACTTTTATATGAAATAAAAATCTTCTTTTAGTGTCTATATTCTTGTTTTGCTGTGTCATTTGTCTGAACTTCCTGGCGCTTGGCGCATAGGATTTCTGATCGTGAAATTTCATGCTTCTAAAGTGCAGGTGGCAATTCTAGCCTGTAAGCCACATCACCGACCTTCCTGCTGATCACGAAAGGTCCGATGAAGCGCATGCTAAGCTTCCCACCTCCACCAAACGTATGGTACCACGAGTCGGAGATATCCTCAAAAAAACTATGTCTCCAACCTAATCACAACCAAGGTCTCAAGTTACTAAATAATCAAACATGATCAAGCAAACAAAACAAACAACAACCTACTTCTAATCCTATCTCTAATTTGTACCTCAAACTCCAACGGCCTCCGGTGGCTATCGGTCCAGTGCCTATGTCTGTCCTTTGCCACGCGAAGTCTGTCCCTAATGAGCTTCACCTTCTCGGTTGTGTCAACAACCATCTCTAGTCCCAATAAAGCTCGCTCTCCAACATCATCCCAAGATAAGGGTGTATGACATATACGCCCGTACAGAGCCTCGAAAGGTGATATCTCAATACTGACCTGATAACTGTTGTTGTAAGCAAACTCCACCAAGTGTAGGTGATCCTCCCAGAAACCTCCAAAATCTAAGACGCACGTCCGCAACATGTCCTCGAGCATCTGAATAGTCCTCTCTGACTGTCCGTCCGTCTGGGTGTGGTATGTAGTACTAAACTTGAGCTGAGTGCCCAAAATAGTCTGCAGACTCCTCCAGAAATGGGAAGTAAAACGACTATCCCGATCTGAGACAATGCTGACCGGAACCCCATGAATCCTGACTATCTGCCGCATGTACATCTCTGCAAGCCTCTCCGTAGACGTATCCACCTTAAATGGCAAAAAGTAGGCCGATTTGGTCAACCTGTCAACGATGACCCAAATCGCGTCTTTCCCTCCTGGTGTACGCGGCAACCCAGATACAAAATCCATCGTGATATGCTCCCACTTCCACTCTGGAATGGGCAATGGCTACAATAAACCTCCTGGCCTCTGCCTCTCTGTCTTGACCTGCTGACAGACCAAGCATCTAGCTACGAAGCGAGCTACCTTCCGCTTCATCCCATACCACCAGACGTGCTCTCTCAGATCCATGTATATCTTGTTGGCACCAGGATGTATAGAGTATTGAGATCTGCGAGCCGTCCGCATGACCTGCTTCCTGAGCTCTCCACTAGGCACATACAGCCTGGAACCGTGCCTCATAGCGCCATCCTCTGCAAGAGAAAACTCACCATCCACTAGCCCTGCTCGAACCTGCTCTCGGATACACCGCAGAGCAACATCCTTGAACTACGTCGACTTGATCCTCTCCATCAAGTCTGACTGAATCTGAAGGTCTCACATCTGCATCTGAACTCCAGGCACAATCACCTCAATCCCCAAGCTCTCCAAATCTGCTAGCAAGTGACGATCCATAGTCAAACACATGGCTGTCGGATACCTACTCAAGGCATCGGCAACAATATTGGCCTTTCTTGGGTGATACTGCAGTGAGATGTCGAAGTCCTTCATCAGCTCTAACCACCTGTGCTGCCTCATGTTGAGCTTTTTCTGCGTAGACACATGCTTCAAGCTCTTATGATCATTGAAGATATCTACAATCTCTCCATACAAGTAGCACTTCCACAACTTCGGAGCAAAAATCACTACTGCCAACTCCAGGTCATGGGTAGGGTAGTTCTTCTCATGGGGACGTAACTGCCTGGAAGCATAGGCAATCACCTTTCCATGCTGCTGCAAGACACAACCTAACCCCTTCCCTGAAGCGTCACTATAGATAGTGAATCCTCCTGAACCTTATGGCAATGTCAGAATCGGAGCTGTCGTAAGCCGCTTCTTCAACTCATCAAAAGCAGCCTGACACTCCTCTGACCAAACAAACTGAGCATCCTTCCGAGTCAGCCTAGTCAACGGTTCTGCAATCCGGAAGAAATCCTGTACGAACCTCCTGTAATATCCTGCCAGCCCCAAGAAGCTCCTGATCTCTGCTACTGAACTCGGTGCCGACCGAGCCTCAACTGCTGTGATCTTCTTCGGGTCCACTGAGATCCCATCTCCAGTCACCACATGACCCAAGAAGTCAACTCTGTCCAGAAAGAACTCGCACTTCGAGAGCTTGTCATACAGCCTCTCCCTCCTGGAGTGTCGCCAGAACCACTCTCAAGTGCTCCTTGTGCTCCTCCTCTGTCTTCGAATACACCAGGATATCATCAATGAACACCACCACGAACTCCAAACGGCATAAACAAGAACTTGAACTGCCAATACCGCATCCTGAAAGCGGTCTTCAGAATAGCCTCCCTCTTCACCTTCACCTGGTGATAACCTGACCTCAAATCAATCTTGAAGAAAACCCGAGCTCCGATCAACTGATCAAAGAGATAATCGATCTGCGGCAGCGGGTATCTGTTCTTGATCGTCAGGTTGTTGAGTGTCCTATAGTCGATACACATCCGTACCAAGCCATCCTTCTTGGGTACAAAAAGTATCGGTGCACCCCAAGGTGAAGAACTCTATCGGATGAATCCCTTGTCCTGCAGCTCATCCACCTGCTTCTTCAGTTCCACCAACTCACTGTTGTTCACCCGATAGACATACTGAGAAATCGGTTTCGTACCGGGAACCAAGTCTATCTAGAACTCAACATCCCTGTCTGGTGGAAGCCCTGGCAACTCCTCCGGAAAGACGTCCATGAACTCTGTAATCAAAGGATGTGGAGGCACCTGCTCCTCAACTGAAGCTCCGCAGAAGCCTCCGCTATCCTGCTCCGTCCATCGTCGGGTGTACTCGAACTCTGGCTCTCCAGACACTCCAAATAGAACTCTACCCTCCGCCAATCTATGCTGGCGTGATGCCTGCTCAGCCAATCCATACCTAATATGATATCGTAGTTCGGTAGTGGCATATGACGAGAAGACTCACCTCCAACTCTCGGCCTCCCAAAATAATGCTCTACCCTCTGCAAACATCACTCACGAGGATAACACCACCTCCGGTCGTGATCTTGCAGGTCCTAGGCAATGATTCAGATACAAGACTGTGTCTAATAGCATATGATACCAACACAAAACTGTGGGAAGCCCCGGAATCAAATAGAGTAAGGGCACCACTAAAAATGTGTCACGACCTGCACCCTAGAGTAAGGGCAAGAAAAGTGGGTACGTCCAGCCTACGTCGTAGTGTCGGCGGTAGAACGCTGTCCTAGGTCAATCATCTAACAATATATAAGGTACCTGTACAGTATATACACTCCGAATGGAGGTGACATAGCAAATACAGTCTCAATCACATCTAAGGTAGAATACGATAAAAAGATAGATAGATACGAAATAAAATAAATTCGCAGAGATACAATCAAATATAAGTCTATGTGTCTAAGATAATACAAATCCAGATAACATCTCAAAATCTCAATACAGTAATCCAAAATAAATACAATAAAAGACATCCTAGACTATGGGAGTGTCATCCACTGCTAAGGGGTCCTGTTGCTGGTCCAGGTCACAACAGTCCTCTAGGGTAGTCCCGTAATATGTGGAACAGAACGCCTCAGCCTCGTCCTCTGTAATATTTTCAACAGGTCCAGTCAGGACAGGAGCGAGCACAATACATCTCAACAAATCATAACAGATTAGGAAATATAAACATGCTAGAAGTAAGATACATGAAACTGAAAGAACAACATGATGTAAAGAGAGACTCTAAGTAAATAGCTACAATATATAAGAGAACTAATAAGTGCTAGTGATTCAAAGTACAAGATGGTTATGTAAATGGTATAATTTTGTACACGAGTAATCTACAGAGGTTGTACACGAGTAATCTATAAGATTGAATACATAACCACTTATACTCCCCCGCCCCCAATCAATGCACAAGGATCCAGTCAAGTTATGTTATTGCATACGAAGTATAGTTGTACACGATGATCATATGAGCACATGAGTATACACGATTTCATACGATTTTTACACGAATAACATAAACACAAGGAGTACACGATACTTATGATAAAGTACACGAACATGAAATATCCGATGTATCCACTAAGGGGATAACATCGCACGATAAGGTCCATATAGTACTAATCTGTGTTACCAACGTGTCAGCATCAAGTAAAGTAATATAAAGCAGGAAATATAATCCTAAACAAGATATGAAATGATCAGAGAATGTACTCGCCTGGTATCCAGAATATTCGAAGAGAATATACTGTCCGAGGAGTGGTGTCTATCTCCAATAGAAAGTACAAGTCACTACATGTCCAAAATAATATAACAGACTACTACAATGCATCTACATGATGTTTGGGGTCAATCTAGGCTAAAGTCAACTCTTGGTCAACTCTAGTCAATTACACTAGTCAAACTAGGTCAACTAGGTCAAGCCTAACCCAAACAAGTCTCACTAGGCCTAGCCATGTCTATCCTAGCATCCACACACAATACAAGGCCACACAAGTCATCAACACACATCATGGTGTATACATGCCATACACATAGGCTATAAGCCTTAGGCTATAGACCATGTGGTCTATTTCACACATTTCACACATATTGTATATTTACTTATTTGATATAAATTATCATACACATATATATAGGCCACATTGTAATATATCACATATAGAGAGATAGGGAGAGGGATACATGTATATTTGTGTCAATGTGGCAATATGTAATACAATATGGTGTGTGGATGTGTCAAAGACAGTTAGTTAAAGTAGGGAAGAGTGTAATGTAGATTAAGGGATGTGTACATGTATATGTGATACAATAGCTAGCTAATAGGGTATGTGATATATGGAAAACAGTGCATTGACAGTGAATTCTCAGGTTTGGAGACATGTGTGTGTATGTACACTTGTAAACAGGTGTCAAGTAGGATAACAATGTGAATGATTCAATGTAAAACAATGTGTCTCAGGATAATCATGACAGTGGGTTTAAAATCTCAGAATTCAGTGCTAACTCAGGAATATTCAGGGTGTTAACAGTAAGAGGGGGATCAAGTAATGTATGTGTGTGTATATGTGGCTGTTCTCAGTTGACAATTCGGTAGGGTGTGTTGTGTTCTCAGGTTTAGCTACGGAGTGTGTGTGATACACTAACATATGTTAGCTAACAGTGCATAACTAACAGGAATGACAGTGTAGATAGGTTAGTGTCAATACATTTCAACATTTTAATGTGTGTATGAGTGAATCTCAGGAAAAATTCAAGTAATTGACAGTTCAAAACAATTAGCTAATAGTTAACAATTAACCCATTTACATATTCAATCCAAAACCAAGTCAAAAATCCATTTCCTGTGTTATTCTCAAACCAAATCGTGCAACCAACATTTCAGTAACCTAATACACATGTATATGAATTAATATGTCAATTTTAATCATGGAAAAAATAGGTTTAGAATCTCATTAACTTCAGAATTTCGAAAACAGGAACATATGTATCAGTTGAATTGGGGAATTTGAAATCGACAGCTAATTACATGATAATATCCAAATTAAATGGTTGGTATTAACCCTCCACCTGTGCCCGTATCCCAAGAGTCTTTTTGTGTCACCCTAGAGCCGTATACGGCGTGTCCAAGCAACTACACACACACAGACACACTGTGCACAGACTCTGTCGTACACGCATGCACACGTATCCAGCACACGACACAAGCCACGTCGAGACACATGGTCGTGCAGACGTGTACGCCAGGGGTAGGGCTACCCCACTGACACCCTGCACCGTGTCCTAAACATGTGTCCAGCCGTGTCCAACCGCGTGTCAGTAACTAATTTCGTGTGTGTACAACTGCTCGTGCGACCAGTACAGGAAGGAGAACTGCTCACATACTGTCACGACCCGCACCCGCTAAAAGGGCACGTGACGCGACAACGTCCAGCCCTCACCGGAAAAAACGACGTAGAACGCTGTGGATTTTCTAGTCTGACAACAGTTTATATATATATAACAAAACCTGTCGAGAATATAGTCAACTCCGAACGGAGGACAAACAATGAATATATATAAGTGCTCAATCACAACTCTAAGATGATAAGTAAATACTGAAAGATAAAGACAACAAGACGATAAAATATAACCTGTCAAGTCCAGATACAAATAGTATACAAGTCCAGTCTCTAATACAGTCCAAATATAATACAATCTCAAAAGTAACTGGAAACTAAGTCAAGTATAAAGACCTACTCTAAATAAACAAGTGGTATAGTCTCGTCAGGTGGAGCTACGCCCTGCGGGACCAAGTCTAGGCCCACTACGTCGTCCGGACCGTAGTAGGTACTGCAATCTTCCTCGTCGACATCTGTAATATTTAATCAACAGTCCAGTTAGGATGCAACGAGTATATATATCTCATAACAGATCTCAAGATAGAATAAAAGCTATAAGACTGTAAATAGAGCATATACAATGAATCATGGAGTGTACATGTATGTATCATGGCATGGTAAGCTGTAAAGCTAGAGCTAGAACAATAATATAGAACGGGATCATGGCATGTACGCAATCAAGGTAAGCTATATATATTCAATGTGTGTGAGTAGTAGTTTCAGCTTGTGATCGGCTTGGGTACCTGTCGAGAATCGGCCTGGCAAGTCATAAGTGTGGTATATGACTCACACTGTTCAAAAATGCAAGGGGATGTGATCACATGCATACGCTACTACTCCTCCTACCCCAACTGGTAGAATAGATCCAAACAGGACACATCACTACACGAAATTCTAATGAGAAGGTAGCTAGCCTTCTCTAGAATCAGTGACCACATATTGAGCAAGAGCTACGAGGGTGCTTGCACAATACATCCCAACCTAAGAAGGAGAA
This sequence comes from Iris pallida, assembly GCA_029216955.1. Lineage (NCBI taxonomy): Eukaryota > Viridiplantae > Streptophyta > Magnoliopsida > Asparagales > Iridaceae > Iris > Iris pallida. Next base: position 9,201,308 of record JANAVB010025794.1, on the reverse strand, counting down.
AACATCTCTCGTCGGTATCCAAGAATACCAATCCGTGAGAACCATGTGTCGGAAATAAGCATATCAACACTAAGTACATGAATCATAACAGTTATCATAAATTGGGAATAAGTATCAGAGAATGTACTCGCCTGTAAGATGATAAAATATGTCGACCGGATCAACTGCAGTGTCTCGAGGACCTATAGAGAACAAGATATATCAATACTATGTTTAAGAAGTAAAGTTAAATCAAATTAAATCCTATTTAGTCATTCTAGGTCAAGACATGTCTAGTCGGGTCAATATTGGTCATGGGAGAACATTAGAAGTCAATCTGAATCAAACTAGGTCAAAAACTGGCTTACCATTGACTTTTGGTCAACAGGTCAACTCTAGGTCAACTCTAGGTCAACCCTAGGTCACTGGTGACTAATAGTTGACTTTTAGTCAACTGTCCAAGTTAAATGGAATTTGGAACTAAATTGGGTAAAGTGTTGACCCATAGTTGACTTTTAGTCTAAAAAGTCAACCGTGGTCAACCGGGTCCAAGACTAGGTTTAGACAGCTAATTCTACTCATTACCAACCTATACAACCCATATCCAAGTCCATCTTGGACTTGAAAACTCAAATCTTGGCCATGGGCCAATTCCCTATTTTACCCTTTTTGAGGGTAAAATTCTACCTTCGGCGATTATCTAGATAGCCTACCTACGCTTGATATTTTGACCCGTGCTCCCTAGGGTAGTAGGGTACTATCCTATAGGTTCGTTATCTACCAAAATATCTAGATAAAGTGGACGTCTAGTCCACATTACGGTCCGTTGCAGATATCTTGAATATTTCAAGATACGCGCTGATACGGCGCGATACCGGCGCCCTACGACCCCGATTTCCACTCGGGAGCTTACCCGCAAAATCTAATTCACATATCCTAGTCCTATGTCAAGTTTCGTCGCAATCCGACGCTCCGAGCTCAATTTCCCCTTCTAACTTGATTTCCTATATTCTACTCCTCTTTCCCCCTTCTAATTCTAATTCTAATTCTTTTTCTTCTTATTCTTCTAGCTCTAATTCTTCTTCTTGGCCTCCTCCTCACTCTCTCCTTCCAATCTTCTTCTAGTTTCTAACTTCTTTCTAACTTCCTTTCCTTCTTCTTTCTAATTTCCTTCATTCTCCTTTACTTCTTCTTAATTCTTTTCCTTCCTCTTTCTATCTAACTTCTCATCTATTTCCCAATATATATACATATATATATATATATCTATATATATATATACCTACATATATATATATATATATATATATATATATATATATATATATATATATAGGATACTAGGGGGGGTTTAATGGGTAAATAGGGGTGTAGGGGGGGGGGGGGAAGGAGCTGCTACGGCAGCTCCTGCTGCTGCCCTGCTGCTGCATTTGCCCTGCTGCTTCTTCCTGCTACTACTACTACTACTACTTCTACTACTGCTACTGCTACTTCTTCCCTTCTTCTTCTAATTCATCTTCATATTCCTCTCTTCTCTATATATATATATATATATATATATATATATAAACCTATCTATCTATATATATATATTTTTTTTTTTTTTTATATAAACCTATATATATATATATATATATATATATATATATATATATATATATATATATATATATATATATATATATATATATATATATATATATATATATATATAGATATATATATATACCCACACACATATAGATACATATATATACACAACCATATATCTATATATATATATATAAACACACATACACATATATATATAACCACATATATACATATATATTAACACACACTCTCACACACATCCACCACCACCACTCTCATTCTCGTTCCCCCCACTCTCTACACACACACACACAAATACATATATACATATATATTCATATATATATACCTTTACATACACACACACACACACACACACACACACACACACACATATATATATATATATATATATATATATATATATATATATATATATATATATATATATATATATATATATATATATACCATTAAACATATAAAACCCCTAATTAACTCTAACCTAATTTCTAGGGAAAAACCTACAAATAGAGCGCAAAATGTAGAGAATCCAATTCTCTACATTTAATGTGAAAGACATGAATAGAAAGGAGTAATAAATGGGGATTTAAATGAGCTTACCTAAGCTTGTTCTTGTAGGGAAGAAGAGTTGGAGAGAAAAGAAATTTGAGAAAGAGAGAGAGAGATGTTGCTTTGTGGAGAAGTAAAAGGGGGGGGGGGTTAATGTGGCCGGCCATGGGCTTATTGGGTCTTGGGTTGGATCCAATAAGCCCCAACCCAATAGACTTAATTTTGGTCTAATTGAATTCGGGTTGGTTCGGTTTGATTCTAAACGACTAATTAAGTCTCTAAAATGACTAATTAAGTCGTGGAAATAGGGTTAAAGATTTCTAGCCTAATTATGATAGTGTGTGGGCCAAACAAAGCTAGTTTGTGGGTCCCACTAGGGTCCAGGCTACCCGGGTCTCCAAATTGAGTTCGAATTGGATAAAATTCAAACCGACTCAAATAAATTCCTAAAAATCATATAAAATCAAATAAAATTCCTAAAATATTTTTAAAACTTGAAAATGATGAAAATACCCCTAATTTGAAAACTGGGATGACAAATCTACCCTCCTTAAAAAAAATTTCGTCCTCGAAATTGAATGAGAACTAACACAGCAATCATGAATTGAACAAGGAAGAAAAAGAAAGAATTTTATCTCAGGGCTCGAAGAGATATGGGAATCGCTCCCGTATGTCGTCCTCCCTCTCCCAGGTGGACTCACCTGGAGAGTGGTGTCTCTATGCAACGCGAACCAAGGGAATGACCTGGTTCCGGAGCACCTTCTCTCTTCGGTCCAAGATCTCAACCGGCTTCTCTGGATAGCTGAGTGTCGGTCCCACCTCAATCTCGGAGTGGTCTAAGACGTGACTGGGATCTGCCACGTACCGTCTCATCTGCAACATGTGGAACACACTGTGCACTTCCTCTAGTGCAGGCGTTAACTCCAGTCGGTAAGCCACTGCACCGACCCTGCCCAGGATACGGAATGGTCCGATGTATCGTGGACTAAGCTTCCCGCCGCCACCAAAACGAATCGTGCCACACGTCGGAGAAATCCGCAGAAAGACAAGATCATCAACCTAGAACAAAACACAAGACTTAGAGCTTGATCTAAAACAATCACAATCAGACTCAAATACTAGAAAAATCTAAATTATACCTCAAACTCCAATGGCCTCCGGTGGCTATCGGCCCAATGTCGTTGCCTATCCTGCGCCACCCGAAGTCTATCTCTGATAACCCTGACCTTCTCTGCAGCATCCACCACCATCTCAGGGCCAAGCAAAACCCTCTCACCGACATCATCCCAAGACAAGGGAGTACGGCACCTCCGTCCGTATAGAGCCTCGAAAGGTGACATCTCTATACTGGCTTGGTAGCTGTTGTTGTAAGCAAACTCTACCAAGTGAAGGTGGTCCTCCCAAGATCCCCCGAAGTCCAAGACACAGGTGCACAGCATATCCTCGAGGGTCTGAATCGTCCTCTCCGACTACCCGTCTGTCTGGGGGTGATATGCTGTACTGAACTTGAGCGATGTGCCCAAGCTAAGCTGTAAACTCTGTCAGAAGTAGGAAGTGAATCGGCTGTCCCGATCCGAGACTATACTCACTGGCACCCCGTGTAATCGGACTATCTGTCGCACGTACATCTCGGCCAACCTCTCCGTCGACAAACCCACTTTGAAAGGCAAAAAGTGGGCCGATTTGGTCAACCGATCAACAATGACCCAAATCGCATCCTTCCCTCCTGGAGAGCGCGGAGGTCCAGATACAAAGTCCATAGTGATATGCTCCCACTTCCACTCAGGAATGGGTAGTGGCTGGAGCAATCCACCGGGTCTCTGCCTCCCGGCCTTCACCTGCTGGCACACCAAACATCTCGACACGAACTGAGCCACCTCTCATTTCATGCCATACCACCAAACATGCTGTCTCAAGTCTCTATACATCTTGTTGGCTCCGGGATGCATAGAGTACTGAGAACGGTGCACCTCCTGAAGAACCTCCTCCCGAAGTCCTCCGCTCGGCACGCACAATCTGGTACCATGTCTCAACGACCCATCCCCTGCTAAAGAGAACTCTTCCAACAGTCCTATCTGGACCTGCTCTCTGATGACTCTCAGAGCCTCATCCTTAAACTGAGCTGCCCTGACTCTGTCCATCAGCTCCGACTGCACCTGCAGACCCCACATCTGCGCCTCGAACCCAGGAACTATCACCTCTATGTCCAAGCTCTCCAGATCTGCCAGAAGGTGACGATCTATCGTCAAACACATGGCCACGGGATACCTGCTCAAAGCATCCGCGACCACGTTGGCCTTTCCCGGATGGTACTGCAAGGATATATCAAAATCCTTCATCATCTCTAACCATCGCCTCTGCCTCATATTCAGCTCCTTCTGGGTAAACACGTACTTCAAGCTCTTGTGATCTGTATAGATCTCAACTCGCTCTCCGTACAGATAGTGTTTCCACAGCTTCAAAGCAAAGATGACCGCTGCTAGCTCCAGATCGTGGGTAGGGTAATTCCTCTCATGAGGACGTAACTGCCTAGATGCATAGGAAATTATCTTCCCGTGCTGCTGAAGCACACGACCCAAACCCCGTCCTGAAGCATCACTGTAGATCGTATAACCACCAGATCCAGATGGCAGCGTCAAGATAGGAGCTGTAGTCAACCTCGCCTTCAACTCCTCGAAGGCGGCCTGGCACTCATCGGACCAAACAAACTCCTCGTCCTTCCTGGTAAGGCGGGTCATCGACTGGGCAATCCTGGAAAAGTCCTGCACGAACCTCCGGTAGTAACTTGCCAGACCCAGAAAACTCCGAACCTCTGCTACTGAGCTCGGCGTCGACCAGGACTCCACTGCAGAAATCTTCTTCGGATCCACTGAAATTCCCTCGCCAGAGACAACATGGCCTAGGAACTCCACGCGATCCAAGAAGAACTCGCACTTGGACAGCTTCCCATACAGCTGCTCCCTCCTGAGAGTGTCCAACACAATCCTCAGGTGCTTCTCATGCTCCTTTGGTGTCTTCGAGTAGATGAGAATGTCATCAATGAAGACCACCACAAACTTGTCAAGGTACTGGTAAAATACCTTGTTCATCAAGTTCATGAATACTGCCGGGGCGTTGGTCAACCCAAACGGCATGACGGTATACTCATACTGGCCATAGCGGGTCCGAAAGGCAGTCTTCGGAATGTTATCCCCGCTTCACCTTCAGCTGATGGTACCCGGTACGCAAGTCGATCTTCGAGAACACCCTCGCGCCGCTCAACTGGTCGAACAAGTCATCAATCCTCGGCAGAGGATACTTGTTCTTGATGGTAAGGTTGTTGAGCGCCCTGTAATCAATACAAAGATGTACCGTACCATCCTTCTTGGGGACGAAAAGAACTGGCGCGCCCCAAGGTAAAGAACTAGATCGAATAAAGCCCTTGTCCTCCAGCTCGTCGACCTGCCTCTTCAGCTCCGCTATCTCACTATTGTTGATTCTATAAACGTACTGGAAGATAGGCTCAGCACCCGGCATTAGATCTATAGAAAACTCAACATCACGATCTGGCGGCATCCCGGGCAGCCCCTCGGGAAAAACATCCAAAAACTCAGCAATGAGAGGATGTGGCAACACCGGCCCCGCCAACAACGCTCCGCAGAATCTATCTCCCTGCTCCACTGCACCCCTGGTAAACTCATATTCCGGCTCTCCCGGCGGCTTAAATAGAATCATGCCCCCTTTGCAATCGATGCTAGCGTGGTGCGTGCTCAACCAATCCATACCGAGTACCACATCGTAACTCGAAAGTGGCATTACGAGCAGAAACGCACTCAGCTCCCGGCCTCTCAAAGAAACTCTCCGCCCCTTGTAAACATTATTAACTAGGATGATGCCATTCCCAGTCATAATCTTGCAAGTCCTACCCAGATATTCAGCAATAATATTGTGCCTAAGAGCAAAAAAAATAGACACAAAACTGTGCGTAGCACCAGAATCAAATAAGGCCAAGGCCGGAAAAGAATCGAGCAGAATAGAACCTGCGACAACATCCGCAACAGGCTCCATCTCCTCGGCTGCAAGAGCAAAGGCTCTACCCTGACCACCCCTCTGTTGGCGGTGCTGAACAAACTGCTGCTGCTGAGTTGGAAGCAGACCTCGCTGTTGAACTACCGGCACACTAGCTGGTGCCCTCTGAACGGGTGCCCTCTGAGCTGCTCCAGCTGCATGGGAGTTCTTGGGACACTCTCGCATCTGATGCCCAGCGGCACCGCAAAAGAGACACAGCCCCAGCCTCCTCCTACAGAACTCGAAGAGGTGACCGGGCTTCTTGCAGAAGTGGCACGGCGGATCATCCTGCCCCGGACGCTGCTGACTCCTCTGGACAGACGCTCTGGCCTGCCCCTGCTGCTGGTGATGCTGGAACGACTGATGCTGAAGCTGAGGGCGCTTAGCAGGCCCTGCGCTGCTACTGGCCCCCGAAAACAAATCTCGATCCCTCTTCGGCTTCAAGCCCAACTCCCTCTCCACCTTCTGAGCCTCCGCGTAAACCTCTGCATATGTCGCATAGAAGGAAGGGATCAGGATCTTGATATCCCATGCCAATCCCTTCCGGAAGCGCTCCGCTCGGATCACCGGGTCACTCACCATGTACTCGGCGTATCGGCCCAGCCGGCCGAACTCCGCCGCATACTCCTCTACGGTCATACTGCCCTGCTGCAGGTTCTGGAACTGTCGTACCAGGCCAATCTTGTCCGTAGGGGAGAAGAACTTCTCTCTGAACAGGGCCCGAAACTCAGCCCAAGTATGGCCCTCTCCTGCAAGAGCCGGCTCGTTCCGGAACCATGTCCGGGCAATATCTAACAACTGCAACCCAACCGCCTCGACCCTCAGGTCGGCTACCAGGCGGCAGGCCCCCATCTGGCGCTCGATATCCTCGAGCCAGTCATCAGCATAAATAATGCCCTCTGTCCCCTTGAAATCCCTCGGACCAAGCTTCTTGAAAGCCTGGATATCCCCGATCTTCGGCTGCTGCTGCTGCTGAACCTCCCTCTGTGGAGCCCCACGCTCCACTGCCGCCATAGCCAATCTATGTGCATCCTCCATGCCCTGGCGCATGGCCTCTGGCTGCCTTAACTGAGCCTCGTGCTGGGCCCGCTGGGACTCCAGCACCTGGTGAAAGAACGCTAGCATCTGCCCCATGTTTGTGGGCAGAGAAGGCAATGGAGGAATAGCTTCCATCATCACCGGAGGAGTCCCCTGCTGAGGAGGAAGAACGCCCCCGGCAGCTCCCGCTGTAGCCCCTGGCACTACGGGAAGAGCACCCGCAATGGCCCCAGGGACGGTCATCGAGGTAACTGGAGGAGTACCTCCGAGAGCCCCAACAGAAGTCTCATCAGCCGGGGAAGTGACCGGAGCCTGTCCGCCAGAGGTGGCAGACCTCTCCGTCTTTCCGTGCTCCTCGCCAGGAGAATGAGTCATCACTATCCTGGAGACAAATTGAAAAAGAGATATCAATATGGCACATGAAGGCAATATCAAAGGAGGACAGCTAGAATGCAGTAAATCAATATCAAAGACGGTAAGCAAGATAAGCAAGGAAAGATCCTACTGTGATTGAGCACTCTTAGCCTACTACTTCCTATGGGTAACACAGGCTCGTAGTCAACACTCTATGACGAGTGCCGCTACGACATCGCACTAATTACGACTTCAGACCTGCATGGGCCACCACTAAAATATGTCACGACCCGCACCCGCTAAAAGGGTACGTGACGCGACAACGCCCAGCCCTCACCAGAAAAACGGCATGGAACGCTGTAGATTTTCTAGTCTGACAACAGTTTATATATATATAACAAAACCTGTCGAGAATATAGTCAACTCCGAACGGAGGACAAGCAATGAATATATATAAGTGCTCAATCACAACTCTAAGATGATAAGTAAAGACTGAAAGATAAAGACAACAAGACGATAAAATATAACCTGTCAAGTCCAGATACAAATAATATACAAGTCCAGTCTCTAATACAGTCCAAATATAATACAGTCTCAAAAGTAACTGGAAACTAAGTCCAGTACAAAGACCTACTCTAACTAAACCAGTGGTATAGTCTCGTCAGGCGGAGCTACGCCCTGCGGGACCAAGTCTAGGCCCACTACGTCGTTCGGACCGTAGTAGGTACTGCAATCTCCCTCGTCGACATCTGTAATATTTTATCAACAGTCCAGTCAGGATGGAACGAGTACATATATCTCATAACAGATCTCAAGATTGAATAAAAGCTATAAGACTGTAAATAGAGCATATACAATGAATCATGGAGTGTACATGTATGTATCATGGCATGGTAAGCTGTAAAGCTAGAGCTAGAACAAGAATATAGAACGGGATCATGGCATGTACGCAATCAAGGTAAGCTATATATATCTAATGTGTGTGAGTAGTAGTTTCAGCTTGTGATCGGCTTGGGTACCTGTCGAGAATCGGCCTGGCAAGTCATAAGTGCGGTATATGACTCACACTGTTCAAGAATGCAAGGGGATATGATCACAGGCATACGCTACTACTCCCCCTACTCCAACTGGTAGAATGGATCCAAACAGGATACGTCACTGCACGGGATTCTAATGAGAAGGTAGCTAGCCTTCTCTAGAATCAGTGACCACATATTGAGCAAGAGCTACAAGGGTGCTTGCACAATACATCCCAACCTAAGAAGGGGCAAACATCTCTCGTCGGGATCCAAGAATACCAATCCGTGAGAACCATGTGTCGGGAATAAGTATATCAACACTAAGTACATGAATCATAACAGTTATCATAAATTGAGAATAAGTATCAGAGAATGTACTCGCCTGTAAGATGATAAAATATGTCGACCGAATCAACTGCAGTGTCTCGAGGACCTATAGAGAACAAGACGTATCAATACTATGTTTAGGAAGTAAAGTTAAATCAAATTAAATCCTATTTAGTCATTCTAGGTCAAGACATGTCTAGTCGGGTCAATCTTGGTCATAGGAGAACATTAGAAGTCAATCTGAATCAAACTAGGTCGAAAACTGGCTTATCGTTGACTTTTGGTCAATGGGTCAACTCTGGTCAACTCTAGGTCAACTCTAGGTCAACTCTAGGTCAACCCTAGGTTACTGGTGACTAATAGTTGACTTTTAGTCAACTGTCCAAGTTAAATGGAATTTGGAACTAAATTGGGTAAAGTGTTGACCCATAGTTGACTTTTAGTCTAAAAAGTCAACCGTGGTCAACCGGGTCCAAGACTAGGTTTAGACAGCTAATTCTACTCATTACCAACCTATACAACCCATATCCAAGTCCATCTTGGACTTGAAAACTCAAATCTTGGCCATGGGCCAATTTCCTATTTTACCTTTTTTGAGGGTAAAATTCTACCTTCGGCGATTATCTAGATAGCCTACCTACGCTTGATATTTTGACCCGTACTCTCTAGGGTAGTAGGGTACTATCCTATAGGTTCGTTATCTACCAAAATACCTAGATAAAGTGGACGTCTAGTCCACCTTACGGCCCGTTGCAGATATCTTGAATATTTCAAGATACGCGCTGATACGGCACGATACCGGCGCCCTACGACCCCGATTTCCACTCGGAAGCTTACCCACAAAATCTAATTCATATATCCTAGGCCTATGTCAAGTTTCGTCGCAATCCGACGCTCCGAGCTCAATTTTCCCTTCTAACTTGATTTTCTATATTCTACTCCTCTTTCCCCCCCTCTAATTCTAATTCTAATTCTTCTTCTTCTTATTCTTCTAGCTCTAATTCTTCTTCTTGGCCTCCTCCTCACTCTCTCCTTCTAATCTTCTTCTAGTTTCTAACTTCTTTCTAACTTCCTTTCCTTCTTCTTTCTAATTTCCTTCCTTTTCCTTTACTTCTTCTTAATTCTTTTCCTTCCTCTTTCTATCTAACTTCTCATCTATTTCCCAATATATATACATATATATATCTATATATATATATACCTACATATATACATATATATATAGGATACTAGGGAGGGTTTAATGGGTAAATAGGGGTGTAAGGGGGGGGGAAGGAGCTGCTAAGGCAGCTCCTGCTGCTGCTGCTGCTGCAGCTTCCTGCAGCTGCTGCTGCATTTGCCCTGCTGCTTCTTCCTGCTACTACTACTACTACTTCTTCTACTACTGCTACTGCTACTTCTTCCTTCTTCTTCTAATTCATCTTCATAATCCTATCTTCATATTCCTCTCTTCTCTTCTCTTCTCTCTCCCTCTATATATATATATATATATATATATATATATATATATATATATATATATATATAGATAGATAGGTTTATATATATATATATATATATATATATATATATATATATATATATATATATATATATATATAAATACCCACACACATATAGATACATATATATACACAACCATATATCTATATATATATAAACACACATACACATATATATATATATAACCACATATATACATATATATTAACACACACACATCCACCACCACCACTCTCATTCTCATTCCCACCACTCTCTACACACACACACACAAATACATATATATATATATATATATATATATATATATATATATATATATATATATATATATATATATATATATATATATATATATATACCTTATATATATATATATATATATATATATATATATATATATATATATATATATATATATATATATATATATATGTAAAGGTATATATATATATATATATATATATATATATATATATATATATATATATATATATATATATATACCATTAAACATATAAAACCCCTAATTAACTCTAACCTAATTTCTAGGGAAAAACCTACAAATAGAGGGCAAAATGTAGAGAATCCAATTCTCTACATTTAATGTGAAAGACATGAATAGAAAGGAGTAATAAATGGGGATTTAAATGAGCTTACCTAAGCTTGTTCTTGTAGGGAAGAAGAGTTGGAGAGAAAAGAAATTTGAGAAAGAGAGAGAGAGAGATGTTGCTTTGTGGAGAAGTAAAAAAGGGGGGGGGGGGTTAATGTGGCCGGCCATGGGCTTATTGGGTCTTGGGTTGGATCCAACAAGCCCCAACCCAATAGACTTAATTTTGGTCTAATTGAATTCGGGTTGGTTCGGTTTGATTCTAAATGACTAATTAAGTCTCTAAAATGACTAATTAAGTCATGGAAATAGGGTTAAAGATTTCTAGCCTAATTATGATAGTGTGTGGGCCAAACACAGCTAGTTTGTGGGTCCCACTAGGGTCCAGGCTACCTGGGTCTCCAAATTGAGTCCGAATTGGATAAAATTCAAACCGACTCAAATAAATTCCTAAAAATTATATAAAATCAAATAAAATTCCTAAAATATTTTTAAAACTTGAAAATGACGAAAATACCCCTAATTTGAAAACTGGGGGTGACACATACGCAACCACTTGAGCTGAGATTTTGGGAGGCCAATGTCAGTCATTGCCTCGACATCCTCCCAAAAAATAGCATGTCCTCGTGTCCTGTACAGTGAGCAATAGGGCCCGAGTAGCAGAACACTGCACACGGTTCAGCCATAGCGTGTTCATGTCCTTGTGTGGATACGACACGACTCTAAAATCAGTGAGCAAGGACATGAATCAATAAGCAAACCCTAGATCTAGGAATTCAATCAAAAATATTTGCAAAAAAATAAAACGAAATGGTTGTGGCATTTCCACAAACACCTAGCCTAGCAAATTGATACGTGTCCGATACGAACACGAAACCTAATGCAAACGACACAAATCCTTCACTACAGCTAGGGGACACCTAGATCTAGGCTACCATGCAATAAAAACATGAATTAAATAGAATTAGAGGGGTTTACCTATGGATTGCAAGGATCAAGAAAAAGCTCCAAATCATACGGTTCCCGTTGCTAGCCAAATCCTCCTAATTGCTCTAAAACTGAAATTGCTCATCAAAATCAGCAATAGAGGTTGATTAGAATCATATGCAAAAGAATTGGGTCAAAAAGGATTAAAAATGATTTTTTTATGAATTTAGGAAAGTGGGGATTTATCTTTCTTTCTAAAACTTGGTTGAGCACAAAGAGGCAAGAACAAGGAGAGGAGACATTAAATAGTGGGATTTCTTTGTGTGGCGGCCACTTAGGGTTAGGTTAGGGATTCTAGTTATGGGCCATGGGCTTAAGTTTAAGTCATGAAAATCAAAGTCACAAGTCATAAGCCATTTCACTTAATCTTAATCCTCCTATTTAAAACTAGTTTCTAATGACTAAAAATAGGTTAACTTAAGTTAGACTAGGGTCACCATAGCTAGGGTTAGCTTCTAGGCTAGTCTACAAAGTCTCAATAAGTCAAAGTCAAAGATGGAAATCACCAATTCGACAAATTAATTAAAAATTCAAAAATTTACCAAATGACCAAAATACCCTCAAGCTAAAATGTGGTAGTGACATGTATATTTATATATCTTATTTCAGGAACTTCTGATGGCTTTGAAGCATGTTCTCAATATGGACTTCAAGAGAGGCTTATTTCATTTGATTTATACCCTTTTTGAGGAGAGGTAACATGTTCTATATTGTTTAGATTCTATATTGCAAGAATTCAAATATGACAACACATACCGGATTAAACAATGTGGCACAAATTTGGCTTGTCCAAGTATATTTTTTATACTATGCGTGTTGTGGGTCATGTACGATACGTTTGCGATACGATGAGACATGTACATGACAAAGGAAATTTTGAGGTTCTATCTCTCTTATGTGATGATTGTTCATGCATGTCTCAACAACAACACGAAAACCCTTTATCTCAAGTTTTTGAGGTCGGATGTTCATGCGTGCCTACTAAGGCTATTTGGTAGAGATTATCCTACAAACGGTTTCTTGATCCCATGTAACTTTCTTAATAATAGCACCTTTACATCATATTGTATCCATATAAACATATTAAAAGATCCAATTATTTTGAATTAGGAGACTCTAACTCTAGTTTGATGGCTCTACTACCCTCATGTTATGCCCTAACAAATTCAACCAAGTAAACTTCTACTATGTAGTGATAGACCTCTAAACCTAAACTCCAATGATATGTCATAAAAACTGTTATAATGTAGGAAGACGTGAAGTTCTATCATTATATAAATTGACCTAAATTGGAATTCAACTAGAAATCCTACAGTTATTTGTATCCAACATCCCGACTTTACCAATCAGTCTGTGCGCTAGCCTAGATATGTATTTCATAGTCCTGTCATATATCATCTCGTGTTTGATTTCTTAGTTGGATTCATTCTTTGGGATTTTCAAGTTAATTTAGGATTCTATTCTTTCCTATCATTATTGTATGTATTATTGACTTATTGCACTATTATTCTTTTGTCCATCAGAAATGTTAAATCATACACATGAAGTAAAGCCATCATTTTTCATACATGTAAAGGAAGATCAAATAAGGTCCCATTCCCTCTAATCCTGGGCATTTTGGTAAATAAATAAATAGTACCTACGCTATTTAAAAATGACAAAAAGGGTATTGGAGGACTCAAGCCATGTATCAAGCACTTATGAAGCAATTCATTGTCCATTAGGTTACCCAACCTTTGGTTTTGCCCTGTTAATTATTATTTTCTTGCTGGAAAGGATAACTACATCCATCTTACCTAGAAATGTTTTCTGTTACTACAAATATTATTATTATTGCTAATGTTATTGATTTATTTTAAGTTCTTTATTAAAAATTTGGATCTTATGTTTTAATGAATTTATGGGTGATTGGTGATAGTATCCAACATTTAGGAAAATTATCCATCTTGATGGAGAGTGCGAAATATGTTCTTAGAAAATATTAGAAACATACAAAAATTGTTCATAAATGCTTTTTTGGTGTATTGTTTGCCCATTTCTAGGGTAAAGTGCATATAAACCCTCCTTAGATGTGAGAAAAATGCAATTAAAGACTTATAGTTTGAAAAGAACCATGATGTTTTATTTTTGCTCAATTCAGCCTCTCGTCGTTAACAGCCGTTAGAAATCATCTAAAAGAACGATTTTACCCTTCCTCCACTCTATTCCTCCTCTCTCCGGTGGTCGGGGCGGGTTGAGGGGGCTGGTCGGCGAAGAGAGGAGGAGGGCGAGTCGGAGGGCGAGGGCTGGCCGACGGAGGAAGGAGGGGGGCGGGTCAGGGGCGGTGGCTGGCCGGCAGAGGGAGGAGGGGGGGCATGGTCGGGAGGTGGGACGGCGGAGGGAGGAGGGGGGTAGGTCGAGGGCGGGGGCTGGCTGGCGGAGGAAAGATCGGGGGTAGGAAAGGGGGTAAGGGGCCGGTAGGGAAGGGGTATTTTAGGTAGTTTTTTATTTTTATTTTTTTGTAAAAGTCATTAACGGCCATTTCTAACGGCTAATAGACGGTATGGACTTTCTTGCTCATGCGGACAATCTAAGGTCGGTTAAACTGCTTAAGTTTTCTAACGAGTCTTATTTTGCTAACGAGGCAAATATAAGGAGGGTTTAAATGCAATTTACCCTCCATTTCTATATTTATTAGTGATTTTTTTATTTAACTTGGTTCATAATGTTGCGTGTAGGTGTTTCTAGTTGCTATTGTTCAAATCTCTATCGTTCGGTTGGAGAATAAATTTGAGATCATGTTTCGAAGAACTAATTTTTGATGAGATAGAGATCCAAGTAGGTTTACTGCTGAAGTTGGGTCATCCATCAGTTTATCTAGGAGGGAGTCTGATGGTGCTTGATTTAAATTGCCCTATGTTAAATATTAGGAACTAGAGATGAATGCTATCATATTTGTACTTCATAATAATTTTGAAGTATTTCAGTTTGTATGGTGAATATTTGTGACTTGGGCGAAGATGTACAATTCTTTTTTGTTGTTGTATTGCTTATTGCCATTTGGAAGGAAAGTTTTGACTGATGTGTCTGTTTGAAATAATCTATTAAAGTGTTATCTGTTTTAAAAGAGTAACATTGTGGATCTCTGGAAGATATGTTTTGCACGTGTTAATAATTTGCTCAAATGTTCTCTCATTGACTATTGTGTTTAAGCTATTACTTAATTTGTGTCTTTAGCCTAGTTGTGGTTCAAACAAAATAGAATGCAAAAATGAAATTAAAAAATAAACATGAACGTTAATAAAGTATTGCAAAATTAGCAATAATAATAATGTAAAAGTGTTGCAATTATATTTAGGAACGAGCTTAAAGCGTTTCAAAATTATATTTATAAACGATTCAAATATGTTTCAAAAATAATTTAGAAACACATTATATGTGTTCCAAAAATCTAATTTTGGAACGCCTGATAAATGTTCCAAACTAAATTTAGGAATGCTGTATAAGTGTTCCAAATATTGCAACACCACTTTTAGGAACGGTTATGATATGTTCATAAAAATATTAGGAACCTACAAAAACTGTTTCTAAAAGCCTTTTTTGGTGTAGTGTTTGATAATATGGAAGAAGATCTTCATAGAGAACCTCATATTCTCCTAGAATTTGGTTGACTATTAACTTGGAGTCGTCATAAGCTTATAGATAATCTAACCCCAGCTATTTAGCCAACTGGAGTCCAATTAGTAGAGCATTATACTTTGTGACATTATTAAAACAAGGTTCCATAAGAGAATAAGTGCGATGGATGACCAGATTATCAGGAGATATCGACACTACCCCCACTCCTGCTATGATCACTACTACAAAAATGGTTAACAATGACAGCTAAATATGCTAATTGATGACATTTGTCTGACCGTCATCTACTTTACCGTCATCTTTATCATGAGAAAATAATGACAGCTCAATACATGTGATTTTTATTTACAAACGATGACTTATATGCGTCATTTTTATTAGCAAAAGATGACTTCTACGCGTCATCTTTATTCATAAAAGATGACTTTTATCATGAGAAAATAATGACAGCTCAACATATGTCATCTTTATTTATAAAAGATGACAATTTATGCATCATATTTATTTACAAAAGATGACTTCTATTCATCTTTACTTATAAAGATGACTTTTATTCTGTGAAAACAATAATAGCTCTACACAAGTCATCTCGTTTATAAAAGACGACTTTTAAGCATCATGTTTATTTACAAAGATGATTTATATGCAACATCTTTATTTACAAAAGATGACTATTATCGTGAAAAACGAATGACAACTTAACACTCGTCATCTTTATTTATAAAAAATAACCTTGATACGTCATCTTTATTTACACCAACCAATATATGACTTACATCAAGCTTTAAAATCACACCAGCCAAAACTATTTATTTCATAATTATTCAAAGTGCCAACATTGAACTAAAATAATATTATTTTACTCTAAAAAAATTCTAAACATGAATTGTCATTTTTACAATGGAATATTAGCACAACAAGCTCCAAATGAGCTTCAGATATACAAATTGTACAACAAAATATGTGAGCATGTTGGATCCCAAGCTGCTACTCAGATAGCCTCTTTCTGCACCAAAATATGCTCTTCCGACTTAGATGTCCTGAGGAATTGTGGAATCATCAATATTTGCATATAAAACAAAGAACCACCGCTCTTAACACTGGGAAACTTAAGAAAGACTAGTTTGTGTATTCATTGGTCACAGCAAATATATTGACACAGACACAAGCTTGAACAACAACAACAGCCTGTGATGTATAGTCAACCTGAATACACCCCTATTGACAAGCTTGGGACAATTGACAAAATGGTGTGCATAAGATGACTTAAATTCTTCTGAAGCTTCTGCACTATCGTAATCCTTATTCCTATTTCTCAAGTTATCTAAATCTCTGATCCCATTCCCTGGCTTTGAGATCTTGGTCAGATACATCTTTTTCAATAAAATATACTATCATATCCGAACTAATCGTACCATATCTCTAGCACTTAGCAGCTAAAAATGCTACCAGAGCGAATGTGAGTATCTAAAATTAATTGGCTATAATAGTATGCCTTGGCACATTAACATAACTAGTAAGGTACCAAGAAATAAAATGTCATAGGAATATGAAGATGTAAAAAAGTTTATGTAAGACGGGATTAATCAGAGCACGCGGTTGAAGCTGAAAAGAAAGAAAGGTAAAAGTAGCACGAGTTCAGTTCCCCACTAGCACAAAAATGACAAGCTTTTGGAGAAAAGGAGATGGTATGGGAAAAACTTACAGATTTTTCAATAAAATTACCTTATATGATTTGAATCTGACAACTCAAGTACTGGAGCTTGCTTCTTTCGCCCTAGGTTCCGCTTTTTGATGTTTGCATTCCTTGGAGAACCAAGAACCAATGAAATAAATATATCACAAAAATGAGGCAACATAGATCTGTCGCCACCAGTCCTAGGATTAAAACAGAAACAAAAACGATAAAGTGAACTTAGAGATACAACTAAAAATTTAACATATGGTACTAATGTATTCAAAATAACATCCCTTAGTTTTTAGAAAATATTGCAAGTTGGTTTGGTTTGCTAATGTTTGTGTCATCTATCATGTGTGAGACCTACCAACCACTCCTGGTGTAACCATTCGCTACGCGGGGAAATGGATGGTGGTTACTACCAATCTTGCAGAAAAAAGACTATTTTTTTCTCTTACTCAAATGAAACTCCAACAACTAGCCTTTCACTAACCCTTCTCACTACAAGTACCAGCCTGCTTGAACTCTTCAGAAGCTGCAGAAGAGTTGAGCAATATTAGTTAGATTACAATCATGTAAGAACCAAAACAAACATACTATGTCACTTGATTTTTATATAATCTCAACTATACTGAAAAAAAATATAATCAGCCTGACCCACGAGAAAAAAAAATACACTATTAAGCTATGTGATAAGACTAAAAAATGCACATTTACTGTTATTAGGCAATTCATCTTGTATGTTGGATGGATTAGTTCAACCGATTTAATAGGATAAATTGAAAGAAAAGACTTCTCATTAGTACAATAAGTATTTGATATTAAACAGCACATACCATCCATTTCAAGTAGCAACTGGCTCAAAAACCCTATCACCAAAAAAGGTTCAATCATTTTCCTCTCCACGAATAATAACAAGGAAGAGTCCATTATTTGCAATTCTACAATCTGTATGTGTGAACTTTACAACATCTTACCTTTTCAATTGAAGGGTGTGTACCGAAGCGCTCTGTAATTTGTATGACATCTTACCTTTTGAATTGAAGGGAGAGTCCATTATTTGTAATTCTACATTCTGTATGTGTGAACTTTACAACATCTTACCTTTCAATTGAAGGGTGTGCACCGAAGTGCTCTATAATTTTCACGACATCTTACCTTTTGAATTGAAGGGAGAGTCCACTATTTGCAATTCTACAATCATATATGTGAACTTTACAACATTGTGCTTCTTCAATGTTGTCTCGTAACTTTGAAGTGCCATCCTGGTTAAGAAGGAAGAATGTCATTCACTTTTTTCCAAAGAGGCTAGATTATCTTGTGATCCATCCATATATAGAGGCTAATACGTATTGAATATCAAATCTCCTCTTTAATTTCTCTTGTAGTATGGAGTTTCGTCAATTGTCCTCCTTATGTACTCCACAAAATGTTGAGGTGTGTGTAGAGATTAATTATTGATATTAGCAGTAGCAAAAGATGAGACGGTACTATTGACTGACTGTGGAAATGCTGGACAAAAAAAAACCCAACTCTCTACGAACTTATTATTAATTTCAATTCGACTAAAATTCAACGACAACAAAAATCAAACCCAACTCTCTACAAACTTAGTTAATTTCAATTCGACTAAAATTCAACAAAAAAATCAAACCTAAACTTGTTCCAATCCCAATACCCAACAACATATAGTGACCAAAATTAACCAAAAGGAATCCCCAAAATATTACTAAAAATCAAATATTGGATGTCAATTTCTCGACGCAGAGCCCCCGAGGATGTGATCCTCGACTCCGGCGGCACCCACACCCTCTTCGGGGAGACGACCGAAGTATGTTGCTTTCGATCCTTGAGGGGCGTTGGGTCGACGGAAAGATCCCAATCTATGTAGCCATTATGATTCGATGCCAAAATAGTAGAAAGAAGGGATGGGAGAGGGAGGAGAGGGAGAGGAGTCAATGGAAAGAATGGGGAGTCAATGGAAAGAATGGGAAAGAATGGGGAGTCAATGAAAAGAATGGGGAAACAAAAAAAAAATCCCCCTTTATTTTTTTTTCTGGTGTATATTAGTTATGTGGTGTATTATTTGTTTTTTCTAGTGATTTGCTGATTTGTTCTATAAAGTATGTTTTCTTCTACATTATTTTTAAAAAATTCTATGTCATCTTTTAATCGATATTATAACACACTTATTTTTGTCATTGTTTTAACTCCATCTTCGTCATTGTTTTAAATTAAATATGACCCTTAACATTAATGTGTCATTGTTAGCCTTATTTTTTTCACACATAAAATATGACATCCATAAATTTAATCATCATCTTAGAGTACTTATTATGAGACTATCTTTTTCCAATGTCATTGATAAAGTTATTAATGACGATAATTAAATTTGCTGACATTAAAAGTATTATTAATAACATTTTGAGATAAGTGTCATCTATAAAGTGTCATTGTTAACGATTTTTGTAGTAGTGGATGTTGCCTTTAGGACCCGTTCTTGAAGCTCCGTCGAAGAACATCCTCCAAACAGACTCGTTGTTGTATTAGACTCTAATACTTCATCTGAAATTTTATCATATTAGCTTAGAAGTTTTTGCTATCGGTTGCGTAGCTAGAAAATCAGCCAGAGCTTGTCCTTTGACTGTCTTTTGGGGTACACAGACCATATCATGGTGGTTACTACCAATCTTGCAGAAAAAAGACTATTTTTTTCTCTTACTCAAATGAAACTCCAACAACTAGCCTTTCACTAACCCTTCTCACTACAAGTACCAGCCTGCTTGAACTCTTCAGAAGCTGCAGAAGAGTTGAGCAATATTAGTTAGATTACAATCATGTAAGAACCAAAACAAACATACTATGTCACTTGATTTTTATATAATCTCAACTATACTGAAAAAAAATATAATCAGCCTGACCACGAGAAAAAAAAAACACTATTAAGCTATGTGATAAGACTAAAAAATGCACATTTACTGTTATTAGGCAATTCATCTTGTATGTTGGATGGATTAGTTCAACCAATTTAATAGGATAAATTGAAAGAAAAGACTTCTCATTAGTACAATAAGTATTTGATATTAAACAGCACATACCATCCATTTCAAGAAGCAACTGGCTCAAAACCCTATCACCAAAAAAGGTTCAATCATTTTCCTCTCCACGAATAATAACAAGGGAGAGTCCATTATTTGCAATTCTACAATCTGTATGTGAACTTTACAACATCTTACCTTTTCAATTGAAGGGTGTGTACCGAAGCGCTCTGTAATTTGTATGACATCTTACCTTTGAATTGAAGGAGGGTCCATTATTTGCAATTCTACATTCTGTATGTGTGAACTTTGCAACATCTTACCTTTCAATTGAAGGGTGTGCACCGAAGTGCTCTGTAATTTCACGACATCTTACCTTTTGAATTGAAGGGAGAGTCCACTATTTGCAATTCTACAATCCATATATGTGAACTTTACAACATTGTGCTTCTTCAATGTTGTCTCGTAACTTTGAAGTGCCATCCTGGTATGAAGGAAGAATGTCATTCATTTTTTCCAAAGAGGCTAGATTATCTTGTGATCCATCCATATATATAGAGGCTAATACGTATATTGAATATCAAATCTCCTCCTTTAATTTCTCTTGTAGTATGGAGTTTCGTCAATTGTCCTCCTTATGTACTCCACAAAATGTTGAGGTGTGTGTAGAGATTAATTATTGATATTAGCAGTAGCAAAAGATGAGACGGTACTATTGACTGACTGTGGAAATGCTGGACAAAAAAAAACCCAACTCTCTACGAACTTATTATTAATTTCAATTCGAAAATTCAACAACAACAAAAATCAAACCCAACTCTCTACAAACTTATTGTTAATTTCAATTCGACTAAAATTCAACAAAAAAATCAAACCTAAACTTGTTCCAACCCAATACCCAACAACATATAGTAACCAAAATTAACCAAAAGGAATCCCCAAAATATTACTAAAAATCAAATATTGGATGTCAATTTCTCGACGCAGAGCCCCCGAGGATGTGATCCTCGACTCCGGCGGCACCCACACCCTCTTCGGGGAGACGACCGAAGTATGTTGCTTTCGATCCTTGAGGGGGCGTTGGGTCGACGGAGAAACGATCCCAATCTATGTAGCCATTATGATTCGATGCCAAAATAGTAGAAAGAAGGGATGGGAGAGGGAGGAGAGGGAGAGGAGTCAATGGAAAGAATGGGGAGTCAATGGAAAGAATGGGAAAGAATGGGGAGTCAATGAAAAGAATGGGGAAAAAAAAAAAATCCCCCTTTATTTTTTTTTCTGGTGTATTATTAGTTATGTGGTGTATTATTTGTTTTTTCTAGTGATTTGCTGATTTGTTCTATAAAGTATGTTTTCTTCTACATTATTTTTAAAAAAATTCTATGTCATCTTTTAATCGATATTTTATAACACACTTATTTTTGTCATTGTTTTAACTCCATCTTCGTCATTGTTTTAAATTAAATATGACCCTTAACATTAATGTGTCATTGTTAGCCTTATATTTTTTTCACACATAAAATATGACATCCATAAATTTAATCATCATCTTAGAGTACTTATTATGAGACTATCTTTTTTCCAATGTCATTGATAAAGTTATTAATGACGATAATTAAATTTGCTGACATTAAAAGTATTATTAATAACATTTTGAGATAAGTGTCATCTATAAAGTGTCATTGTTAACGATTTTTGTAGCAGTGGATGTTGCCTTTAGGACCGTTCTGAAGCTCCGTCGAAGAACATCCTCCAAACAGACTCGTTGTTGTATTAGACTCTAATACTTCATCTGAAATTTTATCATATTAGCTTAGAAGTTTTTGCTATCGGTTACGTAGCTAGAAAATCAGCCAGAGCTGTCCTTTGATGTTTTGGGGTACACAGACCATATCATGGTGGTTACTACCAATCTTGCAGAAAAAGACTATTTTTTCTCTTACTCAAATGAAACTCCAACAACTAGCCTTTCACTAACCCTTCTCACTACAAGTACCAGCCTGCTTGAACTCTTCAGAAGCTGCAGAAGAGTTGAGCAATATTAGTTAGATTACAATCATGTAAGAACCAAAACAAACATACTATGTCACTTGATTTTTTATATAATCTCAACTATACTGAAAAAAAATATAATCAGCCTGACCCACGAGAAAAAAAAAATACACTATTAAGCTATGTGATAAGACTAAAAAATGCACATTTACTGTTATTAGGCAATTCATCTTGTATGTTGGATGGACTAGTTCAACCAATTTAATAGGATAAATGGAAAAAAAAAGACTTCTCATTAGTACAATAAGTATTTGATATTAAACAGCACATACCATCCATTTCAAGAAGCAACTGGCTCAAAACCCTATCACCAAAAAAGGTTCAATCATTTTCCTCTCCACGAATAATAACAAGGGAGAGTCCATTATTTGCAATTCTACAATCTGTATGTGTGAACTTTACAATATCTTACCTTTTCAATTGAAGGGTGTGTACCGAAGCGCTCTGTAATTTGCATGACATCTTACCTTTTGAATTGAAGGGAGAGTCCATTATTTGCAATTCTACATTCTGTATGTGTGAACTTTGCAACATCTTACCTTTCAATTGAAGGGTGTGCACCGAAGTGCTCTGTAATTTTCACGACATCTTACCTTTTGAATTGAAGGGAGAGTCCACTATTTGCAATTCTACAATCCATATATGTGAACTTTACAACATTGTGCTTCTTCAATGTTGTCTCGTAACTTTGAAGTGCCATCCTGGTTATGAAGGAAGAATGTCATTCACTTTTTTCCAAAGAGGCTAGATTATCTTGTGATCCATCCATATATATAGAGGCTAATACGTATATTGAATATCAAATCTCCTCCTTTAATTTCTCTTGTAGTATGGAGTTTCGTCAATTGTCCTCCTTATGTACTCCACAAAATGTTGAGGTGTGTGTAGAGATTAATTATTGATATTAGCAGTAGCAAAGATGAGACGGTACTATTGACTGACTGTAGAAATGCTGGACAAAAAAAACCCAACTCTCTACGAACTTATTTAATTTCAATTCGACTAAAATTCAACAACAACAAAATCAAACCCAACTCTCTACAAACTTATTGTTAATTTCAATTCGACTAAAATTCAACAAAAAAATCAAACCTAAACTTGTTCCAATCCCAATACCCAACAACATATAGTGACCAAAATTAACCAAAAGGAATCCCCAAAATATTACTAAAAATCAAATATTGGATGTCAATTTCTCGACGCGAGCCCCGAGGATGTGATCCTCGACTCCGGCGGCACCCACACTCTTCGGGGAGACGACCGAAGTATGTTGCTTTCGACTCCAGCCACTCTTCTCAACAGGATTATATCTATGCTCTGCGACAATTATCATACGACTTAAATAATAGATTACTTGTTCATATCCTTCATCGTTCTTTGAGCTAATAGTACACCAAGAGAATGTTCCATCGCACTAATGTACAACAAGAATGGTTACCCACAACTGGAGCAACCAATATTTGAGAATTAATGAGATATCTTTTAATATCTTCAAATGCTTGCTGACAATTTTCATCAAAGATGAAAGAGACCCCTTTCTTCATTAGCTGGGTGAAAGGTCGACATCGACTGGACAGATTTAAAATAAACTTTCGAATGTAGGCCAACCTACCTTGTAAACTACGATGTTCTTTAATATTCTTCGGGGGCTCCATTTCTAGAATGGCTTTAACTTTCTCAGGGTTAATATGTATTCTTTTTGAAGTTGTAATAATTGCCACAGGAGACTTCTAAGAATGACTTTGTAAGATTCATCTTGAGTTGGTGCCCGTGCATCAATTCGAACACCGTTCTCAAGTCTTGAAGGTGATCTCACTTTGAACAACTTTTAACTGCAATGTCGGCGACGTAGCATTCCACCATTATTTGTAAATTCTTACAAAAAATTGTGCTTATGGCACGTTGATATGTTGCTCCAGTTTTCTTTAAACAAAAAGACATCACCGTATAGCAGTATACCCCTAACGGTGTTCGGAATGATATGTGCTTTTCATCAGCTGGGAATATTTTAATTTTGTTGTATCCAGAGAATCCAGCTATGAACGACATATGTTCGAAGCCGCAAGTGTTATCAATCATAACATCTGTGATTGGAAGAGAAAACTCATCCTTTGGCCAAGCTTGATTAAGGTCCCGATAATCGATGCATACCCTAATCTTTCCATTTTTTCATGACATGGACAATATTACCAACCCAGTCAGAATGTTGTTCTTCTTGGACAAAGCCACTGTCTATGAGTTCTTTATGTCAGTCATAATAGCTTCCATCATATCTTGACAAAATCGTCGTTGTTGTTGCTTCACCAATTTAGCATTCGGGAGTATATTATGACGATGCATTGCTATTTATGTATCGAGCCTAGGCGTATCTTCATAACTCAAAGAAAAAATATCTATATTCTTTTTATAAGCTCAAGGAGAGAATGTTTGTCTTCATCAGATAAAGTTTGTTAATGAATATCGGTTTAGGCGATTCTGAATCACCTACATTAACTTGAACAACTTCATCTTTAGTAGGAGGTTCCCGTCGTTCAACCCTCATTTTCTATTGGGTGTCAAGCTGTTGAGCCCAAGGTTCGACTTCAAAAGATTCCACAGAAAGATATCATATAAGGTGAAAAGACATCTTTAAATACCGCTCCGACATTATTATCTGAATCCCATAGTAAAGAATCCGAAGAATGAAAACATGTATTGCTATCTTCTTTATCTTAGATTTCTGGTGTAGTTGGGGGAGTTACATATCCCACTCCAGATCGAGTACGATGGTAGTAGTATTGCGATTTCCTTTTTGGAGTTGGAATACGCAACGGTAGATGGCGACCTTTACCAAAGTTGAGGCCTTGCCGACTATTTAAGTCATAGCCCATTCTTTGAGTGATATTCTTCACTTGAGGAGTCTACTAATATAATTGCATTCTATCAAAATCTGGTTCAGGATCGTCGACCAAAGCTTCTTTATGAACCTCAACTTCGCCAAATATAATCGGTGTTTCACCAATTGACCTAGCTGACACCTCAAAATAAGAATCTTCATTTGACTGACATGGAGTACTATTTTTAGGAGAATAGATACATGCAGTGACAGTTTTGTGTCTGTAATAAGTGAATATAAAGAGTCGACAGTTCTTAGTCCAGTCATAGGAACACCAAAGTAATTAAAAGGAGAACCCCTTTCATTAGGTATGTACATGATTTCTTCTTTCTTAAAAACATCCACGAAATGTTTGATACATGAAGGTTTATTTACAATATTTGCTTCTACAACGATGGCAGCATGAGTCAGATCGATCACATATGGCTTATTTAGTTGAACTGGATGCTTGCTTCAACGAAGATCAACTACAAACGGTTCTTCTTTGTTGGTCCTTAGTACGATCACCAGTGGTTCCTCTTTCTTTGTCCTCAGATCAATTACTAGAGGTTCCTCTGCCTTGATGTTAGCGTTGTCCTTGCGTAAGTCAACACAAAAGGTGTACTACCCCATGACTGCGTCTTCTGTGAAGCACTAGTAGGCTCTTTCCACACAGGACCCTTTTCAATTATATTGCCAAGGGCTCTTCAACCAGCTCCTTCCACACATGACGTTTCAAGTATTTGGCTAGAGGTTCTTCTACCATTTGATTGGTAGAAGCTTCTTCTACTATGTCCTTAGCCTCTAGTTCTTTGTCCATAACCAAATGTGATGGTTCACCATCAGAGGATCTCTGATCCAGAGGTTTATACAGCCTTGATCAGTGACTCGACCCCCTTGAAAGGATCGACGTCTACAAATTCTGTACACACTACCTTCGTTCACATATTTAAAGCACTGATGAAGATTAGATGGTACTAGAATATCAATTCTGTACACAACTCCTTCGTTCACATATTTAAAGTCATGTATCCACAGCTTCCTAACAAAATATTGTAAGAGACATTGGTGTCAATCATATAACATGTGACTTCAGTACAGAGATTTTTTTCTAACACTTGAGACGAATTTTTCCCATATGATGACTTCGTCTAACATTGAAGCCAGTAATGGTAGTAGAAGTAGGTGACAACTTGTGCATATGGATTCCCAACACCTGAAGCAAACTTCGAAAAATCACAATAACAGATGAGCTTGGATCAATTTGAATGCGGTCTACCTAACAAGCCCCGAAATACCCCGTATAGTATAAAGGTCTATCATGGCGGTTGTTCTTCAAAATGTCCCCTTGAGTAAAGGTGATATTGGGAATCTTCTCTGATACACTATGACAAAGATGACAAGTCACAGGGTTATCGTCATGTTCTGCTATCTGAGACAAATATGAGTCAGCATGTGCAACGCCTCACTTAGTGCCTCCCGTGTATCCTTGGAGAGACGGAGTAACTCGAATATGGATAGTCGAGTTGGGGTATTGGCAAGCTGCGCCAATATATCAAAAGTGGAAGGCTTGTCAAGTCTGAGGAGAGTAGACTTTTTTAAGGACTTGTCGAACGTCACCTCTTTTTGTTTTACTTTTTCTTCTGAGAACTGCTTTGATTGTCCTGATTCTGACAAAGCCAGAATGGCAGGTGGACTAGGAGTAGGAGCTACAGTAAAAGGATTATCTTCTTCGTCTTGATTGGATCACATAAGTATGCCTTTTGGATCTGGTTCCGACTAGAGCTTCGTTGATCACATTTTATGATTTACTCTTTTTCTTCTTTCTCTGTACCTTGGATGTAGACAAGGTAGATTTGGATCAATATCTTCAAGAAGATCGGGATGGATACATATGACTTTACTACGCTGAGTAGTGAGTGGTACAAGTCCGGTTGTCTGATCATAGAACGAGGAAGATTGACGACTTGTAATGTTGCTTTCAGTATCAGTGTAACATCGTCTTGTACTTTAATTGTAGGAAAATCTCCAAACTGGAGAGAAACAAGATTTTATAAACTTATTTCTAATCTGTATATAGTGTGATGGCCTTTGAATCCAACAATTGCTGAATATAATTCTTCAATATGTAGCAATCCTTCGTAGGATGATGCACATACTGATGATAAAAGTAATACTTCAGATTATTAGTTCGCCCTACCTCCTTGGCCTTCGAGGGGGAGATAGTTATAGCTTATTTCCCTTTATAAGTACGTCGAAAATGTCCAATCTGAGGCTTCATTGAATGTATAATGTGGCTTAGGCCTTGGAGCAGCTAGAGCTTTTTTGTTTAGGATAGGAAGCAACTGTGGAAACATCCATAAAAGACTCCTTCGCTTTGTTGGTTTTCTCAGAAGTGTTGTTGCTCTGGGATGCTTCCCTTTGTCTTCGGGTTATTTCAACCCAATAAATTCAGAACCTGGACTGATTCTTCATCCTTCTCGGCATCAGCGATGAAGGCTGGCCAATCATTATAATCCCCATGGCCAATGCAGAATCTGACTGTGGGTAAGAAGTTACCCTTGCATGTATCGATCAACACTGACTAAGGAGTTCCTGGATGCAACTTCATCGATAATCTCCCAAACCTTCGATGAATTCATGAGCGGACTCTTCATTGTCTTGCTTTGTAGTAATAAGTTTTGAAAGAGACATCACCTGTCCTTTCAAAGAATCTAGTAAGGAATAATTTATCTCTGTCTTTCAAAGTTTTAATACAATCGTTAGGTAGATTGCTAAACCATTCAAAGGCTACTCCCTTCAAGGTGGGAATAAATAATCTAGACCATAGTGCATCATTCTTTGGTATGTGAATGGTCTGTGAGTATAAGTATGTCAAATGTTGTCTTTGTGAACCTATTCCATCATAAGGAATCAAGGATTGAGGTTTGTATTTTGGAGGGAAAACCACATCATCCTATTCGAAGGATAAGGGCGTGACATTCCTATTTGATACAGTTCCTCCTTTGAAGTCATATCATCCAATCGAGCATTGATGCCCCGAATAGCTTCGAGATTATCAATCGACCGGCTTACAGAGGTCGTCTGTCTGATAGCTGGTCGTGTCTGTTGTAGCACTAGCGTAGAAACATTTTCAACTATCGACGATGGATTAGGGTTGAATGACACCCCAATTGTATCATGATCAGCAGGAGTTTGAGTTGATGGATGGGATTGATGTAGAGCTGTTTGCAAGTTCATGGTTGTTTGTATTTGCTGCATCATCGCCTTGACATTTTGTAACATGGTTTCCAGAATATCAATTCTTTTTCGATCATTACCACCTTCTTTATTACAAGTCACATACACAGAAGTTGTATATGGACTGCCAGATGGATAGGTTTCAAGGAAGCATTACTAGAACTAGTACTACTTGATCCTGAATATGAAACTGTATCATCTCTTTCTGAAATGCGAGGTACTCTGTCATCTGATTGAGATATAGAACGATC
Source organism: Iris pallida (assembly GCA_029216955.1). NCBI lineage: Eukaryota > Viridiplantae > Streptophyta > Magnoliopsida > Asparagales > Iridaceae > Iris > Iris pallida. The sequence continues at coordinate 9,172,547 of JANAVB010025794.1, read as the reverse complement.
AAATACTGGAAGAATGCTACCCCTAGTATTATATTGTTCGAGAACTTAGAGTACACCAAAAGAGTGTCTAGATCGGGAACGGGTTCCTTGATAAACACCTTCAGGTGAAGTAGCTCTTTGATCCCCTTGGATGAAGAGGATGAAGGTGCTTGATCATCACCTTGATTTGATGTTGCATAGATCGAGGCCTCCTGTAACTCTTCAATATTCGAAAGTTGTCCCCCGCGACACGACAAACCAGAGAGTTTAGTTGCAATCTGGTGAAGACAGATCTCCTAATTGGTTGATCAACTGTCTTTGAGCAGCAAAAGTTGATAACAATCTTCGCACAAGAATGTCTTTGACAAGACATAATTGTGTTTGATGACACCTCTGTTGATTTACACTTATGTCGAAGAATATCATGCAAGTCAATAGAAGGGTGTACAACCTCCTTTCCCTTTTTATGCAATAGGACAAAGTTCGTGCACGGGAGATTGGTTTATTTAAATCCCCCTATTTGTATAAATTTTTATTATATTTTATTTTAATATTTATGACATTTTTCACATTTATTTGGTAAGTTAGTAAATGGTTACATAAAGTTTTCCTTACAAATCAACAAGCATAATTTATTTCTTAGTACAACAAGCAATAATTTATTTTTAGTATTTCTTTCAATATTTTTCCTAAAAAAACATTTTTATAAGTAAATATCAACTTTATATATTTTGGGATTTACGGTATTTTTGGCTTATCTATATACTGGTGTGTGTATATATTAGATCTATATATATTATAGTAATATATATATATATATATATATATATATATATATATATATAGATATATATAACAACACATAGTATATATATATATATATATATATATATATATATATATATATATATATATCTATATATATCTATATATATATATATATATAATTTTTATCTATATACTATGTGTGTTGTATATATATATATAATATATATATATATATATATATATATATATATATATATATATATATATTCAAAAATAATATATATAT
>JANAVB010025794.1:9104066-9169659 GCA_029216955.1 Iris pallida | reverse complement strand
ATATATATATATATATATGGATCAGAAGAGCGCGGATTGCGGAGCTCTGTCCCAGGCAATTTTAGGGCGACTCGTGCGATCGCGGGATGGCAGCTTTGTCGGGGGCTCCGCCCCCTTGGCCCCCTGGCGCTGCCGAGGGTGGATCAGTCGCCGCCAGTGGGAGAGGTCGGGTTGCGGGGGGGGGGGGGGGTTCCGCTCCTATTTGCGGGCCTTCTCTGGTTCGGACGCGATGGTGAGGCCGTCGTCTGTGAGGATGCTACGGCGGGGGGCTCCGCCGCCTTGGCCCCCTGGGCTGCGAGGGTGGCTCAGGCGCCGGCCAGTGGGGGAGGTCGGGTTGCGAGGGGGGGGTTACGCTCCTCTTTGCGGGCCCTCCTCTGGTTCGGACGTGGGTGGTGAGGCCGTCGTCTGCAACGGTTGCTACGGTGGGGGGCTCCGTCCCCTTTGGCCCCCGAGCGCTGCCGATTCCGGCACAAGTTCGGGGGGAGGTAGAGTTGCAGGGGGATCCGCTGGTATTGACGCGAAGGTGAGGCCGTCGACGGTTCCCTCGGTCGCGTCGACTCAGGCGACGGGGGCAGGCGGTGGGAAGAATGGCACGGTTAGTTATGTTGCAGCGGTGGCGGGGCGATCAGTGTTGGTGCTTTCTTTACATGGAAAGAGCTTGCTCTCAACATACCTTGTAAATTTTAGTCCCACATCGGAAATGCACCATGAGTTATCTCAACATATATACTTGGGTGTGTTGTTGAGAAATGCACATGGAGTGGTGACCCTAAGGAGGGAACCATGTGGGTGATTTTACAAGGAGGTAAGAATAAGGCTCCAAGGATTAAGCATTAATGCTTTTGTCATTCTCTTGGATTAATTCCATTTGGAGCTAAGCCCCAAAAGGGCTTAGCGGCTCGGACTCGGACTCGAACTCGGACTCGGACTCGGACTCGGGCTCATAGGCTCATGAGGCGTAATGTGGTATTTTGTTGGCGCACTTTGCACTTAGCACGTCAGCAGTCATGCGGCATACGGCTCATATGCGGCTCATACGGCACATGCGGTCCATGCGGCTCATCAAACCGAAGGAATGTTTAAAATTCAGCTTGTTAACCAGTTTGAAGACATTAATACAGTTGCATTTTCTGATTATTCTCTTGAGTTCTGGCATAATAGACTAGGACATGTTCATTGTAAAAGAATTAACAAAATGTCTAGTCTAGGACTTATCTCCAAATGTGGGGGTAAGGTGGAGAAGTGTGAGGTGTGTGCTCAGACAATGATCACAAGGAAACCCTTTCATCAGGTCAATCGAAGCACAGATCTTCTGGAGTTGGTGCACTCCGATATCTGTGACTTCAAACATTTCTCCCCGAAGGCCGGGATGAAGTATTTCATAACCTTCATCGACGACTTCTCAAAATACGCGTTCGTCTACTTGCTCAAGTCTAAAGACGAAGCTTTCGAGAAGTTCAGAGAGTTCAGGGCCGAAGCTGAACGGCAGACTGGATAACAACTCAAGAGGTTAAGGAGTGATCGAGGTGGGGAGTACAGGTCTCATGAATTCGCATCGTTCTGCAAAGAACATGGAATTATATGTGAGACTACTGCTACATACTCTCCTCAATCCAACGGAGTAGCGGAGAGGAAGAACAGAACGTTGATAGAAATGATGAACTCAATGCAGCTAACCACGGGTCTTCCTAAATACTACTGGGGAGAAGCTGCATTGACGACCACTTTTATTCTAAATAGAGTGCCATATGCTACTTCGGACGTAACTTCTCATGAACTCTGGTTCAAAGTCAGACCAAACTTGAATGTCATTCGAGTGTGGGGGTGTCTGGCGTATGTGAAGTACCCAGATCTGAAGATTCAGAAGCTAGGGTCAAGGACTACGAAGGCGATCTTCTTGGGGTATGCCGAGAAGAGTGATGCTCGGAGATTTCTTGATATTGAGTCAAATCATATCATCGAATCTCGCAATGCTGAATACTTTGAAGACAAGTTTGCAAAAGACAAAAACATTGTTCTTTCGGACATTCCAGAAAATGAATGTAGGTGCAAATGAGACTGAAATATCATATGAGCCAGTAGTCCAAGAAGAAGTTGTTGTTGAGGAAACAACTCTTATACCAGAACTCGCAGAGCCGTCAGCTAAGCGAGCGAGGAGACCGAAAGATTTCAGAGATGACTTTGTTACCTATCATATGGAAGTAGATCCGCTTACCTATGTTGAGGCGATGAAGACCAGAGATGCTATCTTCTGGAAGGAGGCAGTGAATGACGAGTTTGACTCTATCACCTCCAATAACACATGGGTATTGGTAGATCTACCTGAAGGAGAAAAGCCCATCGGATGTAAATGGATCTTCAAGAAGAAGATGAAGGCAGATGGAACTATTGACAAGTTCAAGGCCAGGCTGGTAGCCAAGGGATTTTCTCATAAACAGGGGATAGACTACTTTGATACGTACGCTCCAGTAGCCCGGATGACCACCATCAGGATGTTAATCGCTCTAGCAGCTATACATAAGTTGGTGATACATCAGATGGATGTAAAGACCGTATTCCTGAATGGGAAGCTGACCGAAGAGATTTACATGCAACAGCCAGATGGATTTGTCATCAAAGGTCTTGAAGACAAAGTCTGCAAGTTGGTGAAATCATTGTATGGTTTGAAGCAAGCTCCCAAGATGTGGCATGAGAAGTTTGACAAAGTTATTAGGTCAAACGGCTACAGAGTCAGCGAGACGGACAAATGTGTTTACATTAAGTTCGCTGATGGAAGAGGAGTCATCGTTTGTCTGTACGTGGATGACATGCTAATCCTAGGTACGGATATAGGCTGTGTCACAGAGACAAAGAAGTTCCTCTCAACCAAGTTTAGTATTGAGGACTTGGGGGATGCAGATGTCATCTTGGGCATAAAGATCATCATGACAGACACTGGAGTAGCGCTGTCACAATCTCACTACATTGAGAAGATGCTCACACGCTATGGGTATAAGGATCTTCCAGGGATCGATACGCCATACAGGTGTGATCAGAAGCTGAAGCCAAATTCAAGGAAAAGCGTCAGGCAGCTGGAGTATTCTAGCGTTATCGAAAGTTTGATGTACGCAACCACTGCCACAAGGCCTGACATAGCTTTCGCCGTAGGAATGCTGAGTCGGTTCACAAGCAACCCAGGGGTTGAGCACTGGAAAGCTGTGAAGTGGGTGATAAGATATCTCAAGAAAACTCAGACATATGCACTGTACTACAACGGATATCCGACAGTAGTGGAAGGCTTCAGTGATGCTAGCTGGTGTTCAGAGGTGGAAAGCGAGAGATCCGCAGGAGGATATGTCTTTTCCTTGGGTGGAGCTGCTATATCGTGGAAGTCGAAGAAGCAGACTATACTCTCTCGTTCCTCCATGGAATCTGAATTCTATGCACTTGAAACTGCAGCAGATGAAGTAGAATGGCTTCGGGAGCTCATATATGATCTTCCAGTGGTTGGGGCTCAGATACCGGCGATACCGATATACTGTGACAACCAGGCGACTGCGGCGGTCGCATCAAATAACCTCTTCAACGGAAAGAAGAGGACTGTGCGGTTGAAGCACAGGGCAGTACACGATCTTATCAAAAGAGGTGTAATTGCAGTAGTTGATGTTCGGAGTCAGGAGAACCTGGCAGATCCGTTCACAAAGGGCCTCAAGCGCCAGTTGGTCGATGACACAGCTTGTAAAATGGGCTTGAAGGCATTCTGATAGTGTGTCTTTGTAATCCTACCATAAAGTTTTATGCTATTAGTTCAAAGAGAAATCTACTAGGCATCTAACTTTTGGTTCAAAGGAGGATCACTGACTGGGAAACTATCAGGTAACAGTGGGTACTTGTTCTCTGGAACATGGAAGAGATAGGACCTATAACCACTGTTGTCTACTATGTATTTTTCTGCAAAAAAAATAGATCCTGTGGAAGGTTGGCTTAAACGCCTTAATGAGTTCTCAGGCAGAGTGAATGCCTGGTGTGCTTTACAGGAAGCACGGTAGAGCAGCACTACAATGAGTGAAACTCCATGCTACAGTGGGGTGACTCCACCATGAGGTTCCCAGGTAGGGGTAATGCCTCGGCTTTGCAAGCCAAGTCACAGCGACGTAGCACCGCAAATAGGCAGGTAGCCTAATGCTGTATGACGTAATTAAAGAGTTGTAGACAGCACTACAAAGGGGAGGATGGCCCCATGTTACAGTGGAACGACACCACGATGAGGTACCCAGGTAGGGGTAAAGCCTCGACATTGCAAGCCATGTCGTTGCGGCGTAACACCGCAAGGAAGCCTTAGGCTTCATGCTGGGTAGTTTGGCACTACAAAGAGGCTTGTGACCTCATGCTACAGTAGTATGACACTACGATGAGGTTCCCAAGTAGGGGTAATGCCTCAGCTTCAGGCCATGTCATAGCGGCGTAGCACTGCAAGGAAGCGCAAGGCTTCATGCCATATCTCTTTAATAAAGAACTCACCTATAGTGTATGGAAAGAGATATTAGGCCATCTCTTGAGGGTAAACTTGTAGATGCCCAAAATTATACACTGAAACCAGGCTGGCACAGGGCCTTTAATGTGCAGCCAGAAGCACACGTAACTACACTTTGTGAGTGGAAAGAATTACAATTGTGGTGCAGAATTCAAGGCGTAGTCCATTCTTGTATCACATTGTTATTTAACCCATGCGGGAAGATTCAAGTCGTCAGCGACATCTATCCTAATGCAAAATGGACAGTTACTGTGGGGAACGCTCAACCCTGGACACATATATATGTTGTGATATGTGGAGGATTGTTGGTGCTTTCTTCACATGGAGAGAGCTTGCTCTCAACATGCCTTGTAAATTTTAGTCCCACATCGGAAATGCACCATGAGTTATCTCAACATATATACTTGGGTGTGTTGTTGAGAAATGCACATGGGGTGGTGACCCTAAGGAAGGAACCATGTGGGTGATTTTACAAGGAGGTAAGAATAAGGCTCCAAGGATTAAGCATTAATGCTTTTGTCATTCTCTTGGATTAATTCCATTTGGAGCTAAGCCCCAAAGGGGCTTAGCGACTCGGACTCGGACTCGGACTCGGACTCGGACTCGAACTCGGGCTCATGGGCTCATGAGGCGTAATGTGGCATTTTGTTGGCACACTTTACACTTAGCACGTCAGCAGTCATGCGGTCTTTATACGGCTCATATGCGGCCATGCGGTCTTATGTGGCATGCGGCTCATATGCGGCTCATGCGGCTCATGCGACACATGCGGTCCATGCGGTCCATGCGGACCATGCGGTCCATGCGGCTCATACGGCCATTAGGCTCATGCGGCCAGGCTGCTGCTGCTGCCGCATGGAGGGATCTGCTGACTATACAGATTACAAATCAGTAATAGAAAGGCTGAATCAATGCGATTAAATCAGATCCTATCTTTGTGGGATTTGAATTAATTCAGATCCTATCTTTGTGGGATTTGAATTAATTTTGTAGGATTTGAATTAAATCTCGTTGCTATCTTTTGGGATTTGATTCAATCTTTCCATAACTGAAGAGGCGGCTAGGGTTTCCACCCTCTCTCTATATATACTCTCTTCTGGCCTCCTTTGTGAGAACCACGAAATTACAAGTCAGAAAAGGAGAAAGAGAGAGAGAGTTGCTGCCGCTATTGCAAGTCCATCCGAGGAGTCTGAACAGAGGTGACTTCGAGCGTTCCACAAGTTCTTCAACTTGCTGGTTCCTGGAAGCAGATCATGTGGGGCGAATCTTGCTTTGAGCAACGGTGTTTTGACACCCCAGCATTGTTCTTCTTTTTATCTCTCTCTAGTTTTATTGTAACTCGTTCTGTCCCAATTGTAATACGTTTGCAAGGAAGAATGAGAGATCTTCTCTTCCTTTTTTCCCTCCTTCAGATTGTAATTTGGCTATTTGATTTATTGTACCATCGTAGTCTTGAGTTTGATTACTGCAAAGTTTTGTGTGACATCTCAGATCTCGATTGCTTCTATTTTTCATCTTTGATCAAGCCCCGGGACTAACAATCAGCGACGGGATTGGCAGCCGGTTCGTCGTGGGTATCATATCGTCCAGCTATTGCTGTTGATGGTCGGAAGGATGGTCGTTTTCTTCCCGTCGGAAATGGAGGCTCTCACAGCGCCATGTGGTTTGGACCTTATCGGAAAGTTTGCTCAGCGGAGACTCCCGACTGAGGTCATTAAGAAGGACTTTGCTTCGAGGGGATTCAGGGGTTTGATTGAAGTCAAGGCCATTGACAATCGTTACGTCCTCATCCGTCCTCATGAGGAGTGCGATTTTCTTCGGCTTAGATCCGAGGACTGCTAGTTCGTTGGTCGGGTTTCGATGGTGCTATTCAGGTCTTCGGTGGACTTTTCGCCGATAAGAGAGGATCCACGAGTTCTGATATGGGTTACCTTCCCCGGGCTCCCACATTGTATGTTTGATACTGATGCGGTTCTCTCCATCGCTTCTGGTATTGGTACTCTGCTCTATACGGACCGAGCAACAGCTTTATTTTCCAGGCCGGGTGTGGCCAGGGTGTTGGTTGAAGTGGATGTCAGTAAACCATTACAACATGAGGTTTTCTTCCAACTCCCTGATGGAGTTCGTTCGCAGCCAGTAGTGTTTGAGCGGACTTCACAATACTGTGTTGCTTGTAGCTTACATGGCCATGTTGAGAGTGATTGTGGTCGACCCCGGGTGGTGACGCCGGCAGTGGACGTGGCAGAAAGACCACCCGTCATTGAAGCTACTTTTTCTGGCGTTACGGTGGAGGACAGTGGCACGGTGGGAGGACATGGCGCTAGCAGGGGCCGTCGGCGACGTCGATCCAGGCATGAGAAGGGGAAAGGAATTCGGCAGGTTTGGAGGCGCGTCCAGGGGCATGATGTTAGTAGTGAGACCTCGCAGTCCGAATTGCGGAGGAGTGAAGGCAATCGTGCGAGTTCCGTTCCACCATCCTGGCACGTGGGGGAGTCATCTTCGGGCCAGCTGGCTTTATGGTCGGATGACGGGCGGCCCATGCATGAGGGACGCAGCGTTTCGGGCTCTAGTTTGGATGGGCAGATGGGGCCTAAGCGAGCTTTTGGCCCTATTGTGTTATCGGATCTTCCTATTATTATTCATAGCCAGCTGGGACAGGGAGTTATAGCGGCTGATTATGATACTGAAGATCGCAACTTGGTGGTGTGGGAGGAGCCCGGACACGATTCTCTATCTGACTGGGGTAATGACCCATCTCCGGGAGATGATGTGCTTTCCTTTCCTGAGGCTAGACCTTCCACTTCATTTTCTGAGGGACGTGAATATGGCTGGCAGATGGTCCCTTTCAAGAAGGCGACTGGTAGGCGGAGTAAGTCGATGGCACCTCAGTCGGATCGACTTCTTCGATCACATGCTTCCCGAGTTAGACGGGACCCCCAGAGGGTCCATGATTAAATTCCTTATTTGGAATGTTCAGGGGACGGCGAACAGATCTACTTTATGCCGTCTCAGGTCCTTATGTCAGACCAACTCTATTCAGGTTCTTGCTATTATTGAACCCAAGGTAATATCCTCTAAGCTTCTTTCTTATCAACTGAGGTTGGGTTTTGATGCTAGCTTTTGCAATGATACGGGCAATATTTGGTTTCTATGTAAGTCGGGTCTTGGGATCAATTGTATTGATTCTTGTGATCAGGCTATCTCGGTGCAGCTTTCTCTGAGCTATTTTTCGGATCCGATACGGTTGTCGATTGTTCATGGTGCAGGGACACGACAAGGAAGGAGGAGTATGTGGAGGCACCTTCTGGACGTCCAAGCCAGGGACATTAGCTTGCCCTGGGCGGTGGAAGGGGACTTCAATATTATTGCTTCTCCGGATGAGAAATTTGGAGGTCGACCTCCTGATACGTGGGCCATTGCGGACTTCCTCGACTTTCAGTTGGCTGTCCGGGCTCTCTGATGTTGGTTTCAGAGGTAGCATCTATACTTGGGTGAATGGGCAGTCGGGGGTTGATCGGCAGGGATCCCGCCTTGATAGGGTACTCGCGACGGGTAGTTGGCTGGATGGTGTCCAGGTTTCTTGCGAACATCTTAATCGGGCAGAATCTGATCACTCTCCTCTATTGATATCATGCCAGCCAGTTTCCTTCCCTCAGCGTCGAGGCTTTCGGTTTCTCGACTTTTGGACGTCTCATCCGGATTTTCTTACGGTTGTTGCTCGGGCGTGGAATTCATGCTGGCACTATGACGCGCTTGAGCGGTTGGGCATGCGTTTGCGGACGACGGGGCATGTTCTGGCTGGATGGAGCAGAGCTACTTTCGGACATGTTTTTCAGGAGGTCCGTTAGGCCGAGGACGCTGCCTTGGCGACGGAGCAGGATTATGAGATTCATCCGTCGGAGAGGGGGAGGGCTTCCTGGATGGAGGCCGTAGCCAGATTGAAGCAAAAGGTCCAAGTTGAGGAGTCTTTCAGGAAACAAAAAGCTAGATTGAGTTGGGACCTGGAAGGGGATAAGAATACTCGTTTTTTTCCATGAGTGCACCAGGAGCAGGCAAAGAAAGGCGGGTATTCAGAAAATTATTCGGGCTGATGGATCAGAAACTGGTTCTATTGAGGAGGTGGCGATGGAGGCTTCTTTATTCTTCTCTAAGCTGTTCAGGGCTGAGCCTATTTCAGATGAGGACGCCTTCTTTGATGTTATCCCTAGCATTATCTCTATGGAGGACAATTCTGACCTTGTTCGTTGTCCGGATAGAGCGGAGTTGTTGGAGATTGTTCGGGGGATGGACCTGGCTAGTGGCGCCGGACCGGATGGGTTTTCTGGAAGATTCTTTTCTTATTGTTGGGATATTATCGCTGCTGACGTGGAGGAAGCCATTGGTTCTTTTTCTTGGGTGCACGACTTCCGGTCTCCATTTCGGATACCTTCTTATTTCTTATCCCCAAAGTCGAGCACCCGAGGAATCTTTCTGATTTTCGTCCTATTAGTCTTTGTAATTTCTGTAACAAGATAATTTCTAAGATTATTGCTTGCAGGCTGCGGGAATTTCTTTCCAAAATTATTTCTCCGGAGCAAAGTACTTTTGTTAAGGGGAGAGAGATAGTTGACAATATCATCATTGCTCAGGACATGGTGGCCTCTATGAGGGAATCCAATCATGGTGGAAATGTTGCAATAAAGTTGGACATACAGAAGGCCTATGACAGAGTCAATTGGCATTTCCTCCTGCGGGTTCTACGGAGATTTGGTTTTAATGAGGTTTTTTGTTATCTTATTTATCGTCTTCTGGCGGACACTCGGTATGCGGTTCTTCTTAATGGTGCTCCTAGTGATTTTTCCCGACGTCTAGAGGGATCCGTCAGGGAGACCCTCTCTCCCCGGCTCTCTTCATTATTGCTACGGAGGTGCTTTCTCGGAACCTCAAGCTTCTTCAAGAATCAAATAGGAGATCTTCATTTCACACTCCATTTGGGAGGACCGCGTATCTCGCACTTGGCATATGTGGATGATGTTCTTATATTTACTTCGGGGGATATTGCTGGATTGCGTGCCCTCCAGCAGGTATTACATCGTTATGAGGCTGTATCTGGACAGACGATTAATTATTCCAAATCTGCCTTTTATACTGCGACACCATTGACTGTGGATCGTGCTCGGACTATTTCTACTCTGTTTGGATTTTGTACCGGTACTTTGCCATTTTCTTATTTGGGCTGTCCGTTAACGTACGGGAGACGGAATGTGGGGATGTTTAGCTATTTGCTGGATAAAATCCGGTCGAAGCTGACGGATTGGCAGAACAAGATTCTTTCTCCTGGGGGTAAGTTGGTCCTTATTAAGAATGTTCTTTCATCTATCCCTATGTATACATTGGCAGCATGCTGTCCACCCCGGGCCGTTCTCAGGACGATTGAGAGGATGTTTGCGGCTTTCTTCTGGGGTAGCAAGGATGGGGTTGCTAAGAGGAGTTGGTTGGCGTGGCGGTTCGTTACTCGGACTAAGTTCGAAGGAGGCCTCGGGATCAAGTACCTGAATGATATTATGGATGCCTTTTCTATGAAATTATGGTGGAAGTTACGACATGGGAAGGGCCTTTGGGTGGAGCTCCATAAATCAAAATATTTTCGTAAGCGTCATCCATGCGATGCGTTTATGACTTCCAAGTGCTCTCATATTTGGCGACGGATTTTAGCGGGGGAGGAAATTGGCGGAAACCGTATATTTCTTTCAGACTTGGGCGTGGTGAGGGCTCAGCGAGGTGTGAAGCATGGATTCCGGGGTGCCCTAGGTTGGGTAGCGTTGCTATTCCGGCGGATGAGGGAGTGGCTTCTGGGACCAGGCATGGAACGAGGAGACGGACTCGGGTGCGGAGGCGGACACATGAGATGGAGCCTGCTGCCTTCGGCCAGGAGGGCCACTTTTCGGCTAGCATGGGGGACCGAGTTGGGGGGAGAGTGCTGATTCGACGTCTTCGCAGCGTCTGGTGCTCCCCTCGGGGCGGGTTCCGCTGGATGGTGGCACCGGAATGCTTCGGAGGTCGGCCAGATTTGCAGGGAAGAGGGTATTTCTTCCCCATCGTCCAGTGACTGTGAGGGCTCTATCGGATAGGGGAAGGAAGATCCGAGATTCTAGGGCGAGGAACTCAGAAAATGGAGGTCCGGTTATCCGATCATTTTGGACAGACACTGGATGGGATTTGTCTCTGTTTTTGGAGCAGTTTGGGGTAGAGGCAGCGAGACGGCTAAGAGTGGCAAATCTGACTTGTTCTTTGGCTCCTGACTCATTGGTCTGGGGTGAGCGGAAAGGTTCCTTCTCGCTGGCTGCGGCATGGAGGTGTTGTCGGATCTCCTACCCTACATCATCTTTATTTTCTAATATATAGGGCAAGTGTATTCCGACGAAGTGGAGCATTCTGATGTAGCGGATCTGTCATAACCGGCTACCCACTGATGACAATATTCAAAAGATTGGCTTCTATATGGCTTCCAGGTGTCATTGCTGTCAGGCTGGGCATAGGGAGACCCTTCAGCATATTTTCTTCCACGGGGATCTTGCTATGACGGTCTGGTCTGTCTTCCGGGGTTTCTTCAAGGCACGGATGCATAGTTATTTTCTAGCCTTTCTTCAAAGGTGGTGGCGGGGTCAGGGCAGTCACCATCGGAGATCATTGGCCGGTGCGATCATTTGGGTGCTTTGGAAGAACCGGAATAAGCACCGATACGAGGGGCGTAGTACTGGATCTGATTTATTGGTTCGGGAGGTAAAGCGACAGGGTACTGACTGTTTATTGGTTCGGAGGTAAAGCGACAGTTCGGAAGTCGCTTTCGGGCTGTCATCATCTTACGTCTATTCCGCATTGGGCTTTTGAATAGTGTTTTACTTGTATTTCCTTTCTTTATTTTTGTTACCATGAGGTCAGATGTACTCATTACCCTCTTTTTCAATAAAGGTAACGGTTTTCCTATATATATATATATATATATATATATATATATATATATATATATATATATATATAAAATACATATGTGTTTATATATATATATATATATATATATATATATATATATATATATATTTATATATATATATATATATATATATATTTATATATATAAAATACTATGTGTTTATATATATATATATATATATATATATATATATATATATATATATATATATATATAAAAGTCCTCGATGCAGAGCCCCTTTCCTTCCCTTTCCCTTTCCTCCTGGCCTCCTCTTCTCGGCCGGCCTAGGCGGGCCGGCTGGTCCCGTCCGTCCCTCCCCCCCCCCCTCGCGCTCCCCGTCCCTTCCTGCGCTCACCTTCCGTCCCCCGCCGGCCGTCCTGCTGGAGCGTGATGTCCTCCCCCTGGCCTGCTGACGCGTTGGCCATGCTCGGCCATCATCTAGCCGCCGCCCCACCCTCTCATCAAGTGCCGCCCCATCCTCCCCTGTGCCGGCCCCCGCCTCCGGTAGGCTACTCCACCTCGCCGTCAGGCTTGCCCGGGCTCTCAATCCCCCCTCATTCGGCGCTATGGAGCGCCCCCCCGCTCAGCCCCTTGACCGACGCGTCCGCCAGTCCCCAGGTTGCCCCCGTGTGGACCGGCGGCCCTTCGGGGCTCAGCCACCAGGCGCCACAGTTCTCCTCCCCCGCCCACTTTCGATTTTCAAACGGTTATTTCCCCCCAGGTGGGGAGCTCTCCTGCGGTGCAGGTCTCGGGGTCCCCACCATCAGACACCTCGGAGAAGCTACATATAGCGCACATCCCGAGGAGGCCCAACATTTTTACGCGAACGGAGCCTCGCGTAAACCTGTGCTTTCCTCGGGCCATTTAGGTGGGACCCACCATCAGCATTCCCATGTGCCCTGTGGGTGATCTAGCTGCCGGGAGTACGCCCGCCTTGTGTACGCTGGTGGGGCCCCCCACTCTTCACTCCCAGCAGCCCAAGTGTACGCGGACCCTTGCTCCAACCTTCTACTCTATGCCTCCCATCTTTATGCAGCCCACCACCCCTTTCAGCCCCTCTACGCTGACCCCCCCTAAGCTCTACAGACCCCTCCCGTAGCCCATTTCTTCCCCCTCTCCCCCTTACGAGTCTTCCCCTCTTCCGCTGCACTCACCACCCGCCCTTCTCGGCCCCATCCCCCAACCTCCAGCAGGTCGTTCCTTCCCCCGCGTCCTCTTCATCCCCCTGTCCGGGTCCTCCACCTTCAGTCCCCGATCCCCTCTCCTCATCGCTCCCCGAGGCTACTATCCCTTTGCATCCGGCATCCCGACCCGCTCCCGGATCCGCCGTCCCCGAAGTCCCCTCTCAGGCTTTCCAGGGTGCTCCCTCTTCTTCTCGTCCGGCGGTGGTTGGCGTGCTGCAGGCGCCCACCACTTGTCGTGGAGTAGCTTTCTCCGCTGGTTCCCCCATTGCTCTCCCTTCCCCATCTCCCTCGGGCATATCACCCCCGGATGTCACCTCATCCCCTTCTTCCCACCACCAGCCTCCTCACACCACAGTTCCCAAAACCGTTCCCTGCTCCGGGACCCAGGGGACAACCCCTCCCGGTTCACCCCAGCTTCGTTCAGCAGCCATGTTCCGCCCGGATCTGGTCACCTTGAAGGGTCATCCTCTCCCCGACGTCTAACTCTCGAACATTGAATACTCGCTGGATCCCGCTATGCCAGTAGTCCCTTTCTCCGACAAGGAATTGACATCGTTGTCTACGACTTTTTCCCACACATTCATTCTAAATTTTCCACCGGATGCCCAAAACTCTCCAGGGTCCAGGAGGTGGTCGCCAATTGGAAACTCTCGTCGGATTACCGAGTGGCACCCCTCGACCCCAGACATATTCTCCTACATCTATCCTCCGAACGCGATCACAGAATGGTGTGGTCCAAGGGCACTTGCAGGATCGATACCCACCAGATGAAGATAATCAAGTGGTCTCCAGTATTCAATACCAAAGAAGACTCAGTTACGGTCGCAGCTTGGGTGACCTTGCCCAACCTCCCCCTCATATGCTTTGTCCTAGCGGCACTAAGGCGTATTGCCAACTCCTTCAGGTGGTATGTGGCAACGGCGCCCGAGACCAGTAACCTCACCAAGGCTCACTATGCCAAAATCTGTGTGGAACTCGATCTCACCTCTGATCTACCCAACTTTATCACCTATCGAACTGGGCAACCAAACTCACAACCAACAAATCCTATACGACAACCACGTATTGTTCTGCAACCACTGCCATTTAAGAGGCCACCTACCTAAGCATTGCCATCGCCTCCACCCGGAGCTCAAGAAGAAATCATCTCAGAAAGACTATGAGCACAAAGAGGGAAGGTCTCCCATGGCACCCCTCTTATCACTTCTGAACTCGTACACTAGATTCGAATCCAGTGACGGAAAGAAAGACTCCAGCGAGTCCCCTAGTAATGCCCTGATCCCCTTCATCTCACAACCCCTCGCCCTCGCCAACCAATTCTACAGTCTAGACTCGGAGGACTCGACAGCACCAACGGAGTCAGGTAACTCCCCAGATGCCCCAGGCCTCCCTGAGATAGCGCCCAATTCCCCCAAGATGAAAAGGACAGAGACGTCCGCAGAATCCAACACAGCAGGACAACTACATACCAACGAAGACCAAGGGGATGATACCCTGGCAATCATCCCTAGCGAGGCCCACTACCAAAATTTATCGATTTAGCGACGGCCAGATCCGTCGCCAGTCCGACAGGAAATTCAATTAGCGACCGATAACTGACGGGTTTTGGCCAAAAAAATCCGTCGGCATTCAGATCGTCGTTAATAACGGTCCGTCGCTACGTAGTCGTCAGGCGACGGACGTGCGACGGCATTTCGACTTCACAATACGAAGCATAAGCGACTACTTTCCGACGGACGGTCGTCCATTTCAAGTATTAAATACTGAACTATTTAGACAATAGCGACGTAAAGTTCCGTCGGTAAACCGTCGTAATAGCGCATCAGAGTGTATCATTCCGTCGCTAATCCGTCGACCTCCGTCGATAACAAAAGGACGGATTAGCGATGGTTTACTGACAGAAAATCTGTCGACCAGGTTCTGGAAGAGGCAGGCATTTCCAGCACCATGGCGATGGATGAGTCGTCGCTATTCCGTCGAAAACTGTATGGTTTAGCAACGGAATAAGGACGAATTTTCCGTCGACCATGTTCTGGAACTTCTTGGTATTTCCAGAACAAGGACGACGGAAAACTAGTCGCTATTCCGTCGAACTATATACCATCAGAACTGTGCCGATGGATATTCCATCGCCCACCCGTCGCTACCTGGAAACAGTTTCAAATCTCCAGTTAGCGACGGATTTTCCGTCGAACAGTAGTCGAAAACTGGTAATATCCATCGCGCAACAGTCACTAGTCCGTCACTAACTGAGAATATTTTGAAAAAAAAATTACAGAGCTTTTCCTGTTCGCAAAAATATGCAAAAACCAAACCAATATATAATGCACACCAATTATCCAACAATCACATAGACCAAATATATAATGCACACCAATTATCTAAGAATCACATAGACCAAATATGCACATACAAATTTAATGCACACCAATTATCCAAGAATCATATAGACCAAATTAATATAAAATAGACATCAATTATCCTGAAGAGTAACCTAATATCCGTCGTTATAATCCTATCATAGCACAAATATTCCAAAATTCCCAAAAATATTCCAAAATTCCCATAAATATTCCAAAATTTCCACAAATATTCTAAAACACATAGGAAAATCGACTTTGGCCTCAACAAAGGCCACAAGTCAGATGATGAATCCTCACAGTCAGGGATCATAGTTGTATTGAGGTATGTACCATTCTATCAGCCACTTTGCATACGAAGGCTCAATCTGGTTGAGGTCTTCTGTAGGGACATGAGGGTCGGTCCTGATGCTACTACTCTCTGACGGTGGCTCCTCCTTAACTTCAAGCTTGGGAGCAATCTCTTCCCTGATGGTCATCGGTTCTTCCTTGACCTCGACCTTTGGTAACACCTTCTCCTTAACAGTCACCGGCTCTTGTTTGACGACGGGGACTTCCTCCGTGTTGAACTCCAAGGATTTCTTGCCTCGACCCCTTCCTCGACTAGCAGCACCACCTCGACGAGTCCTAGGAGCCATCTTTCTAACAACAGAAATTTTCATATAGGGTAAAGAAATTTACTCAAATTATAAAAGTTGTGACGTTGGTTTTTTGCGTTTATCATCATTAGAGGGAGCAGCACTGGAAAAGTTGTGACGTTGGTAGCATGAGAGAGTAAAAATCTGTATCACAAGACTAACAGAATTACTATGTAATCATGTACTCACCAATAACTGGATGTAACTAGAGTCGTTGGGCCTATCGTGCAGTAATTAGTGGATCCGCTGGTATAGGCCGGATGTACTTAGTATCTAGTGTATCAGATTAGTATCGGTCTATCGGTTTGGTATAGGACGTATCATATTGGTATTGGCCTTAACAAATTGGTATCGTCCTATATCCGATATGTACATGTATCGGTCGAATAGCTAGGATTCATATTGGCCTTATCGATTTGGTATCGGTCATATCCGATAGGTATCGACCGTGTTGGATTAGTATAGACCATTTCGGATTAGTATCGTGGAAGGTTTAGTAACAACTGTACAGCTAGAAGAGAGAAATCCAAGGTAATCTAGCTCTAGAAGAGAGAAATCCAAGTACAGTTGTTACTAAACCTTCCACGATACTAATCCGAAATGGTATATAATAATCCAACACGGCCGATACCTATCGGATATGACCAATACCAAATCGATAAGGCCAATATGAATCCTAGCTATACGGTCGATACATATCGGATAGGACGATACCAATTCGCTAAGACCAATACCAACCGATACGGCCCATACCAAAATGATAGATCGATACTAATCCGATATGGTCAATACTTATAAGTACCTACGGTCTAGGAGGTTGATCCGCTAGTACATCTATGTACGATCAACGAAGTAACGATCTATTTCAATTTGGATGTAAAAATCTGTATCGTAAGACAAACTAAACATAATCAGTTCTATTTCACATGCTTAATTGCCAAGAATGGGAACGAATGGTTCAGAACACAACCCAAAATTCATTCTAGCATACATTAGTGTGAATCATCTATGTTCTGTACATATGGTGTAGTATATGTTCTTATCGTATCTAGTATCTGAAGGATATAACAGAATCAAGATGAACTCACATAATGTAATACTAAGACATCATCTACTACTATATAAGATATAGTGATAGGTTGTCGTATCATCATTGCCGAGGGATGAGGGTCGGAGGATAGTCAACTTTATCTACGGATACATAGTTTTTTCCTCGCCAGTCGAATGGCTTAATTGCCAAGTATGGGAACGAATGGCTCAGAACACAACCCAAAATTCATTCTAGCATATATTAGTGTGAATCATCTATTTTTTATCGTATCTAGTATCTGAAGGATATAACAGAATCAAGATGAACTCACATAATTTAATACTAAGACATCATCTACTACTATATAAGATATAGTGATAGGTTGTCGTATCATCTTTGCCGAGGGATGAGGGTAGAGGGACAAATACCACCTCAAGTTCTGATCAAGCATTTTCCTTCTCCTCTCCTCCACCATGGCTCTGAACCCATCTGCTCCTCCCTACTTCCCTTCTTCTTATTTGACTCTCTTAGTCACATATGATATCCAGCTCAAGTGTAGAGTCGGGGGAGAAGAAGTAGGCAGGAAGAGGTGGGGGAAGCAGCACAGCCAGCGGCATGACCCAGAGGAAGTACAGAGGGTTTTTTCAACATACGTAGGAGAACTATAATGATATATCTTTTCACAACATATCACATTGTCAAAGACCCTTAATGTGACAACCATGTTACCGCGGTGTCGGAAGACTAACATGTCATAATTTTCTAAGCCGTGTATTTTGGCATAATCCGCCAAACTCTTTCCTGCTATGTAATAATGCAAGATTACTACATAGGAGGAAAGAGTTGGGAGGATTATGTCAAAACACACGGCTTACAAACTTATGACATGTTAGTCTTCCGACACCGCGGTAACATGATATTCACATGAAGGATCTTTGACAAGGTGACATGTTGTGAAAAGATATATCCTTATAGTTCTCCTACGGATGTTGAAACAACTCTGTACTTCCTCCGGGTCATGCCGCCGGCTGTGCTGCTTCCCCCTCCTCTTCCTGCCCACTTCTTCTCCTCCGACTCTACACTGGAGCTGGATATCATATGTGGCTGAGAGAGTCAAATAAGAAGAAGGAAAGTAGGAAAGAGCAGATGGGTTCAGAGCCATGGTGGAGGAGAGGAGAAGGAAGATGCTTGATCAGAACGGATGGCTCAGAACACAACCCAAGATTCATTCTAGCATACATTAGTGTGAATCATCTATGTTCTGTAAATATGGTGTAGTATATGTTCTTATCGTATCTAGTATCTGAAGAACGTAACAGAATCAAGATGAACTCACATAATGTAATACTAAGACATCATCTACTACTATATAAGATATAGTGATAGGTTGTCGTATCATCATTGCCGAGGGATGAGGGTCGGAGGACAGTCAACTTTATCTACGACTACATAGTTTCTGCCTTCGCCAGTCGAATGGCTGCAGGGACTATGTCCTGATCACCATATCGTACCGTAGACTAATACAAATGGAGCTGGAAATATCCGTCGCTAATCGGTCACTAGTCCGTCGGTAACTGAGAATTTTTTTGAAAAAAAATTGAAGCACTTTCCTTGTTCACAAAAATATGCATAAACCAAACCAATATATAATGCACACCAATTATCCAACAATCACATAGACCAAATATATAATGCACACCAATTGTCCAAGAATCACATAGACCAAATATGCACATACGAATTTAATGCACACCAATTATCCAAGAATCATATAGACCAAACCAAATTAATATAAAATAGACATCAATTATCCTGAAGAGTAACCTAATATCCGTCGTTATAATTCGATTTATCTTCAAGTGTGAGAACGGATGGCTCAGAACAAAACCCAAGATTCATTCTAGCATACATTAGTGTGAATCAACTATGTTCTGTACATATAGTGTAGCATATGTTCTTATCGTATCTAGTATAAGAAGAATGTAACAGAATCAAGATGAACTCACATAATGTAATACTAAGACATTGTTTGCCATTGATTGTAAAAGTACAGAACAATTATCGGAGGACTGAACTTAGACTCACAATACAAACTCGCTCGTACAAAGAAAGCCTAGGGACAAAAACCTAGGTACAGCAGTCTAAGTACGATTGTTTATTTTAGATTCTAGGGGGTGACGATAGAGGCTCGGGAAAGCGACGGCCGCTCTGCCTTACTCCTTGGACGATCGGTACGCAGCCTTGGCTCGGGAAAGATCTGCTTGGTCGTTGACGAAGAAATGCCTTCTTGCTCTCTCTCTGATTGCTCTCCTGGCTTCTCTCTCTCTGTGATTATCAAGAAGAAAGGGGGAGCTCTCTCTGTGTAGATCTCTCTCTTCTTATTTTTTTTATTCTTTTGTTGCCGACCTCTCCTCTCTCTTTTTTTTCTTTTTTCAAGGGAATGATGCTGGCTATTTATAAGAGTGGGGGGTGATCATTAGGGTTTGCTAATGATTATCTGTTTGAAATGTCGGCGCTTCTTTATTCTATCTGAACCCTTGATCCTGATTACAGTGAATCTCGGCCATTAACGTGGATAGCATCGTATCTCATGAGCAATTAATGCTAACTGCTTTAAATCCTCGTGATTGATTATGCCAATGTCTGATTGCTCGCCACGTGTCCCATTATCTTGATGATAAATGATATGCCCTGATCTCAGTAATTATGACGATGATGTCAAATATATTTGTTGAGATTCGGTTAAATCTCTTATTGATCCCATGCCACGTGTCTTAATTGTGAGTCCTGTCAGAGCCGCATAGGATTGACTATCCTCGAACCGCAGAGAGATACTCTTTGTAAGCCGCATAGGATGATGCTTCATCGAGCCGCATATGCGTAATCTTTGTGAGCCGCATGAGCTGGTGTTGTATTGGGCCGCAGGGAATGTGTTCCCAGGGAGCCGCATGAGCTAGCGTTGTATCGAACCGCATGGAACGGGTTCTCAGGGAGCCGCATATGACTGATTGCCACGTGGCAATCTGGGACTTCTGACGGATTTGGTCAGAGATTTTCTTCTTTTTCCGAGGAGTCAGTCATTATGGCAAGGCCATTATGAAACTTTATGTCAGGGCCGCCACAGTGAATCGTGCTGGAACAATAAATGAGGCCACTCCTCAAACGACCAGCTGTAGGAAAAGATCACACATGGCGTCCATCGAGCCGCATATGCCTTGCTGAACCGCATACGCTCCCGAGCCGCATGCGATTGAGAGTCTTCTTTGAACCGCATAGGGCCGCTCCTGTGTGAGCCGCATAAGCTTCTTACTCAGAGCCGTATGGATCATTATTCTAATATTTTCCATGCTTCTACAGGACCCCCTTCAAAGTTTTCAATTTTGTAAAAATTGGAATACTTTGAACAAGAAGCATGGCCCCGTTCATGCCGTATAGGATTTTTCTGTCTGCCTGAGCTTCCTAGCCGCATAAGTGCCTTAGCCGCATAAATTCATCTGGCCGCATAAACTGGTTGCCATGTGTCTTGAACACGTGGGCAAATCTTCATTAAGTGCCTTTGATTTGATTTAATGTCGCCTTTTGGGGGAGGATCCCAAGAGTCGGTTTTGCCTTGATAGCCGAAGGGTCGATCACGTCGTACGAAGCGTCGGTCAGCAATCCTTCTTTCTCTGTCTATAAATAGGTGGGTGTTTGGTTGGACTTTAGATTTTCTTGACTGAAAAACTCCTGTCTTGTTTTCTTCCCCCAACCGACAAACAGCAATGGCGCCTAGGGTTTCCAAGACTGTGAAGAAGGCTGCGGCGAGGAGAAAGAAATCGGCTTCGTCGTCGACCGTTGCCCCCCCCCCCCCCCCGTTCGCCTTGATGTTCACGTCACCATCGAAGGTAATGACCTATGTAGAAGATTGGGTATTTTGAAACCCTAACAGGGTCTGCTCTACGGCCTACTCCGTGCACGCAACCACGTGACCCACATACACGTCCCCTGATTGAGCCGCATGGGGTATACCCCATGTCTGAGCCGCATACGGGTTATGTGGTCTGCATGCACGTCCCATGAAACCCTAATAGGATCTGCTCTACTGCTTACTCCGTGCAAGCAACCACATGGCCCGCATACACGTCCCTTGATCGAGCCGCATGGGGTATACCCCATGTCTGAGCCGCATACGAATTACGTGGTTCGCCTACACGCCCTATGCATGGGGTATGCCCCCTGTCGGAGCCGCCTGTGAATTGTCTTTAAACGAGCTGCATGACTATTTTCTGAATATCTTTTTATTTTGTCTTTCCGTCTTTAATTCTTTCAGTATCTCCGCTGAGCGCTGAGGTTGCAGTCACAGAGGAACCGCCACCCCCTGTCGTCAACCAGGGGTCTCCCTCCATTAAGGAAGAAACGAAGAAGGAAGACTCGTCGTCTGCACAGGATGGTCTCTCTTCGAGTGTCGAAACAACTGGGGGTGGTAGCTCGGGGAATTCTGATACTCCAATTCCAGATGAGGATCTCCTTCAACTGCATCCTTCCTATGTAAGGTGGTTGAGGTAGTGGTATGGGCGCTTCTGCAACTAGGTTTTAGGAATTCTTTGCGGATGTCTGTCTTCTGTCCACATGTTTCAGTAGTTTGTGCCTTTCCTTTTCGTCTGAATGAAGTAGTGAAAAGTTCTTTTTAGTTTTGTTTGTTAGTCATGTGAATGTGGCCGATCGTTTCAATGAATGGAATGTATTTGCTTCCCTCTTTTTTTTGTAATGGTCGCCTTTAACAGGATATTCTATGTGAACTTTGTATCCTTAATGTACTTCGTTATGGGTTTAGACGATAGTCTAGAATATGATCGGCATACGTATCCTGAAAGGGTGGGGTTACGTTAAGCCTGGGGACTTTATTTCCCAATGGAACCTTTGCTCCTCGGGAGATGTGACGCTGTTGACTCAAAAAGCAGTATGTGGAACTAATCGATAGTTTGAGCGGTTGACTATCCTGCTGAAGGACCATCCCTCGACGTTGTGTACCTCTGAACCATAGTCGTTTCTTTGTCTTGTCTTGCTTGTTTGTCCTTTTATTTCTACTTTGTAACAGTGATATGATCTCGAAAATAGACATGTTTCATCTCATCTTTGCTTTCTTGTATCGGTGTTCATGGAATCGAACTTGCTGGGGGATTATTTGTGGACCTGTTATCCTAGGCGTACCTTGGTTTTAGGTACGGATAACAGTTTAGATAGGATGTCTGGGACAGCCACGACAAAGTGGTCATGGATGTTCTCGGTACTGGGGAAAGGAATGCCGTAGAGCAGCTGGGCTCCCGGGGCATGGTAAGATGGTGGATTTATGCTAAGAAGCTTAGCGAATGAATATTTGTGGACCTATTACCCTTGGCGTACCCTAGTTCAGGATGCGGATAATGGGGTGAAAGGGAACCGATCACATTTGCTCAGAGGTTATGATGACATGGCAAACGTGAAGGTTGTATCGTGAAATCTTCCTGCTCAGCGGTAATGAAAACATGGCAGGAGAGACTTTACGGAAGCTATTTGTGGTCAACAGAGGACATTTGTGGTCAACAGAGGACATTTGTGGTCAACAGAGGACATTTGTGGTCAATAGAGGACATTTGTGGACCTATTATCCTTGTCGTACTCCGGTTGTGGGTACAGATAATAGGTTAAAAAAGGACCGATATACTTGCTCAGAGGTAATGTAGACATGGCAAATATGACGATTTCTTCGACGGAGCCTTCCCACTCAGAGGTTGTGAGGACATGGCAGGAGTGGGCTCAATGAAGATTGGGTACATAGAACGACTCAGAGGTAGGAGAACGTAGAAGTTCTATGTGAGGGGGCGGTTTGTTTTTGGTGGAAGTGAAGACGACTCAGAGGTAATGAGGACATGGTCGTTTCAGAAATTGGTGGATCGACTACCCTTTTTGTGCACTGGGAGTGCGGATAGTGAATCTTGAGGGAGGATCTCTGCCAGGAAGAAAGTTCAGAGGTATAATCATACTTGACTTACTATCTGAAAGAGTGACCGGAATGTAAGTTCAGAGGCACCAGCTGGTACATAACTTGGTAATTTGGACTATTGAGGGAGTGGGAGTTCAGCGGCACCAGCGGGTGCATGGCTCGATAATCTGAAATAGGGTGGATGAGAGTTCAGTGGTACTAAAGGGGTACATGACTTGACAATCTGGAGAATGATGGATGAGAGTTCAGTGGTACTAAAGGAGTACATGACTCGATAATCTGGAGAATGATGGATGAGAGTTCAGTGGTACTAAAGGAGTACATGACTTGATAATCTGGAGAATGATGGATGAGAGTTCAGTGGTACTAAAGGGGTACATGACTCGATAATCTGGAGAATGATGTTCAAACATAGTATTTCTTCAGGAACTTGCCATTGACGGGCAACATGAGCAAATCTCCGTTCTGCTTAGCGAGGCGGTAGGCGCCGTTGGAGAACACGATCTCGATGACAAATGGGCCTTCCCACTTTGGCTGGAACTTACCGGTGGTCTTGTGAGTCATGACCATCGGCCTCCGGACTGCCAGAACAAGATCACCCACTTGGAATGTTCTGATTTTAACTTTCTTGTTGAAGGCTCCGGAGATGCGGGCTTGGTATAGCTCGATCCTTTGCTGAGCTAGGAGGCACTTTTCATCTAAAGCCTCCAACTCTTGTAGTCGTCGTCGGTAGTTATCATCCGTCGTCAATTGATAAGTGAGGGCGACACGGAGTGAGGGGATCTGAGTCTCCAAAGGGAGGACTGCTTCGCTCCCGTACACCAGAGAGAATGGTGTACTCCCGGTGGTTGTTCGAATCGTGGTGCGATAAGTCCATAAGCACTCGCCGAGCTTCTTGTTCCAGTCGCGTTTGTTGGAGGAGATGAACTTCTTGAGGAGCTTGATGATTGTTTTGTTGAATGCCTCTGCCAACCCGTTTGCTGCCGGGTTGTATGGTGTCGAAGCAACATTCTGAATGCGGTGCTTATCGCAGAATCGGTAGAATGCATGGCTTATAAACTGTGGACCATTATCATAGATGATTCTTCGTGGTAGTCCGAAGCGGTAGATAACGTGATGCTTAAGGAAGCCGATCACGTTTGAAGTTTTAACTTCTGCGAGTGGGACAGCTTCCGCCCATTTGGAGAAATAATCAGTGATCGCAAGTATGAAGCGATGTCCTCGGGAGGAAGGTGGGGTGATTGGACCAATGATATCCATTCTCCATGCTTCGAATGGCCAGGACGCTACTGTCGGATGTAGAAATTCGGATGGTTGGTGAATGAAGTCTGCGTGGACTTAGCAGGCCTTGCATTTTCTGGCATAATCTATCGCATCTGCCACCATCGTGGGCCAGTAGTAGCCCATCCGGCGAAGGCGGTCCTGTAGCTTAGGGCCGGGTTGATGGGCCCCACAGACACCGTCGTGAGCTTCTCGTACAGCTTCTGTAGCTTCCGCGTTCGACAAGCACCGGAGCAATAATCCGTCGTAGGAGCGGCGATACAACATTTTCGTCTCTGTATCGTAGAAGAATCTGAGAGAATGCCGTCTGATAGAGGTAGCTTCCTTTGGATTCTCTGGGAGGATGTCGTATACGACGAAGTCGATGAACGGCTGTCTCCAGTCCGGTGTGTCGTCGACCGTCTGGGCGGAATAACTTGCCATGGCTTGAACGTTGTTCTTGGGGCAGACCAGCTCATGGTCGATCACATCGACCGAATGATAAGAGTGGTTTGGCACTGCTAGGGAAGCAGCCAGGCCTGCTAGGGCATCAGCTTCGATATTTTAGAGTCTGGGGACGTGCTCGATGAAGAATCCCTCGAATGATGAGATAATGTTAATCGCAATTTGATGGTAGGGGATCATATCTTCATGGCGAACCTCGTATGAGCCCCTGATCTGATTGACGATTAGTTGGGAGTCGCCGTATGCTTCAAGGTATTCTACCCCCAGCTCTTTTGCAAGTTGGAGGCCAATGACCAGAGCGTTATATTCGGCCACATTGTTGGAGCAGGGTTCCGTGAGGGAGTAGGCGCGATTGATCACCAGCCCAGTAGGAGAAATTAATACCACTCCGACCCCGACGACGATGTTTCCCTTGGGTCCGGTCCTTGAGGCGCCATCGAAGAACATTCGCCATATGTTATCGTGGGTGGCTGTATTCGAATCGGCAACCTTGTCTGGGATCTCTTCATAGATTCTGGATGACTCCGATCCTGGGTGGGCTGCCAAAAAGTCTGCTAGGGCTTGACCCTTAACATCCTTTTCTGGGACGAAGACCATATGATAGGGGGACAGTAATATTGCCCATGTGGCGAGGCGAAAGCTGAGGGCCCCTGGTTTAGTCATGAGGACTCTGAGGGGGTTGACTCGCGAGATCACATGTATGGTTTGTCCTGTGACATAGTGCCGCGTCTTTTGAATGGCGAATACCAGGGCGAGACACTCCTTCTCTACGGCGGTGTATCGATGTTCTGGTCCGATCATCATCCGGCTGAGATAATATATGGCCTGTTCGTGGCCTGCATCGTTATTTTGTGCTAGCAGGGCACCAAGGGAGTGTTCTATTGCTCGTACGTAGAGCAGGAATGGTTTTCCGGGGACCGGGGCCACCAGGACTGGGGGATTCGACAAATATTATTTGATGTCGTCGAAAGCACGCTGGCATTCCTCGTCCCATACGAATGAGACTCCCTTCTTTATGAGGTTTGTGAACAGTCGACATCGCCCGGAGAGGTTGGAAATGAACCTTCTGATGTAAGCTAGCCTCCCTTGGAGGCCTCTGAGTTCGCGGAGATTTTTCGGGGGACCCATCTCCATGATTGCCTTCGTCTTCTCAGGGTCTACATGGATGCCCCGTGCCGTGATGATGAAGCCTAAGAATTTTCAGCTGGATACGCCCAAGAATGATTTTGTAGGGTTCATCTTCAGGTTGTGGGCTCTCATCAGGTCGAATACCATTCTCAGGTCTTGCAGATGATCTTTCTTATGGCGAATCTTGACGGCGATGTCGTCGACATAGCATTCTACTGTTTTGCATAAATGTTCTCGGAAAATGATACTCATGGCCCGCTGATATGTAGCGCCAGCATTCTTCAGACCGAATGGCATAACTGTGTAGCAGTATGTACCAATTGGCGTTCGGAATGATGTGTGCTTTTCGTCGTCGGAAGACATCTTGATTTGATTATACCCCGAGAATCTATCCATGAATGACATACGTTCGAAGCCGCATGTGTTGTCGATCATGATGTCTGTGATGGGAAGGGGAAATTCATCTTTGGGGCATGCCTCGTTCAGGTTGCGGAAGTCGATGCAGATTCGAATCTTCCCATTCTTCTTGAGGACGGGTACTATATTGGCGACCCAATCAGGATGTTGCTCTTCACGAATGAAACCGTTGGCTATTAACTTGTTGACTTCAGTTTCGATCGCGTCCATGACACCTGGGCGGAAGCGTCATTGTTACTGCTTGACTGGCTTTGCATCTGGCCGTATATTGAGTTTGTGGAGAGCGATGTCAGGATTTAACCCCGGATGTCTTCATAGCTCCAGGCGAACACATCAATGTATTCTCTGACGAGTACTAACAGCGATTCTCGTTCTTCGTCAGTTAGGCTTTTACTGATAAAGATCGGTTTTGGAGAAGATTCGCTGCCGAGATCCACTTGTATGACCTCATCTTCGGTAGGAGGTTCTCTCAGTTCGAACCGCTTTTCCCATTGTGCGTCTAATTGCTGGGCCCATGGTTCTAGCTCAAGGATTTCGGGGATGTCTTCATCTTCCTCGTAAGCGTCGATGAATGCCATGTTGACTGACATGACTTGTCTGAACACATCTCCGATGCTGGTATCTGAGTCGGAAGTCGGTGATCCGGTTGAATGTGACTGCCAGTCGCATTCTTCATCTGAGCTTTCAGGGGTCGTAGTAGGCGTTACATACCCTAAACCGCATCGGGTTTTGTTATAGTAGTTCCGTGGTTTGCCCGCCGGGGCTGGTGTCTTCAAAGGTAATCGTCGTCCAGTGCCATAGTTCAGTCCTGGCGTTGTCTCTAGATCATACCCCTGTTTCTGCATGACTGCTTCTGCCGCTGCAATGTGTCCCTATTTGAAGATAATCGATTATGTACCATCTTTGCCTTGTACAAGTGCAATACCAGACTTGTACGGCATCACGCCCAAGCGAGGACGATCGATTCCAAGAGATAAAATATGTCAATAAATGACTCTACGAATTGGGGCGTGACAGCTAACCCCACCTACATACTGCCTATTGTAGGCAGCAACTTGTTGTCTGTTCCTACAGAAATCCCCCTTGCCATCAACTGCTCAGCTACCTACTCCCCACTCTACATTTGCTGGAAACCCCAACTGCCATTGCTTCTCTACCTATACATTAACAGGTAGCCCAACCGCCAATATATATTGTTGTTACTCCTACCTGTCTGCTGCTATCATTCTTTGATCCCTCCTCTACAACTCTTCTATCTAACTATCAACCCACTTAGCTACCTATCCACCAATCTATCTATCTAGCCATGCATCTATTTACCTACTAGTATAGTTATCTATCTATCTACCAATGCATCTAACCCTCACATTAACACACATCATAGGACAGTTCCATTTTCTTCCACCTCCCCTACACACATCGACACATATATACATAGATACACATTAGACACACACATATATAGACCAATCTCTGAACTCTCTATACATACACTCTCATGCACAACAAGTCACCAAGTACCATACCACCCAATAGAAGAATACATATGTAGGCTAAATATATATATACATACACCCATATACATATATTCTCAAATCGAACCATGCGTTTCATGAGATATCATGACACAACACCACATATCATATTTAGAACACGTACCCACAATCTCAACTCAAATAGGGCACAAAAATCCCTTTCGGGACACATGTCGACCATTTCGTGCAAAAGTGTACGATACGTCTAAGATACTCTATCAAACCTTGTCCGAATCCTACCAAAATTTATAGGCAAGCCAATATATATTAGAACATAATTAGGGCACTTTTAAGCTAGTGCCATGTGTAATAGAGCATGTGCACCATATGTTTAGGAGTCAAAAAATCCCCAAATTGACCCCATGTCCTACCATATCCATTTATGAGCACGAAATTGATATACACTACCCAATCTACACTAGTTAGGCCTATGAAATCTAGTGTCAAACACTTGGTATGCCATTCTTGGAATTCCTTCAAAAATGGCACAAAATTCACCATAACTTTCAAATAGAGACTCATTAGTCTCAAAACTCTTTCTATGTGTTGTCCTAGTCCATGGGTGAATTCATAAGGGTTTATTATCACAAATAGAATCTAACTAACAAGGAGAGAGAGGTTTATACCTATCGGGAGATAGATTCTCAATAAGTAGCCAAATGGATACGATCCGGACACGTAGCTCCTAGCAAGTGGACTCCTCTCCTTGCTCTTAGTCTTCAAGCTCCTCTAGTATAGAGAATGAGAGGAATATGAGAGTATGGGTGAGATTTGAGAGAAAATGGTGGAGGAATGGCTCTACTTGGAAGAGACACCAAACTAAGAAAAAAATGAGAGTATGTAATAAAATGAAGAATGGAGGCTCTCTCTCTCCTTACATGGCTTCCATATAGGGATAGGCTTAGCTAATCTAGAATATCCTACATGCCCTCCAATGTTGTCTTGAAGGTTAATTACCACATGGAAGGGTTCGGAGTACCTATTTTGGTAAATAGTCTAATCTCTCTTCTAATTAACTTGTCATGACTAATGAGTCTAAATGGTCTAGTCCATTAAGTTAGTTAGGAGTCATGTCATGCTAATTTTTGGGCTCTAGTCAAGTGTCTAGGCTAACCGTTCACTAATACAAGTCTAACAATTAGGCTAGCCTCAAACCGTAATAACTAACACAATATTATTTAATAAATATTCACAATATGAAATAATAATTAGGCACACAATATTATAATTATGAAATGACAAGAATATGCTCTCCCAAATTTAGATAGTTACAATCCGACCCTCCTTAGAAAAATTCATCCTAAAAATTTAAGTTGGTTGTACTCTTCTCTAGGTCAAGCCCCCCAACAATCAAAGTCTAACAAAATCTACCTAAAATCATACAACATGCAATTCTATGAAATATAAATAAACATGCATGGTTATTGCCTTTACAGTGTTATGTTGTTACAATCTCTATTAGGGTTCACTACTACTCTAGCTTGAAAATCACATATGCAAGCTAAAGATACTAAGAAATCAATCAAGTAATCAATAGATGGAAAGGAACATGAAGGAAGAAAGAACATAGCCTAACCTTCTAGCCCATCACCTACAGTATGGGTCCCTTCGAATGACATCGCAAATACCCTGCCCTGATAGGGTATCTCCCTCTGCTAGTGCGGGGCATGATGCGGTGCCACAGGTAGCCGAACTGGACCCCTTGGTTTGGAGCTGTACGCTATCTGAGAAGATAATGAGCTAAGAGATAATCCTTTCTCAATGTCCCACATCGTCATAGTGCAAACAAAGGCCCAGTCTCACTCTATAACTATCCCAAAGATGAACCGACTTCTTACAGAAATGGCACTGCTGGGTCTGCCTTTGATGCTTCAACTGATCCTGCTGTACTAGGCTCATACTGGTGCATAAAATAGCTGAACCTGAGCACTAGCTAGAGCCTAAAACTACTGCTATAACAACTGGAATGATTGATGTAGAAACTGGGGACACGTAGTAGGCCCCGCGCTGCTAGTATCCCCCGAAAAGAAATCACACTCTCTCTTGGGCTTCAAGCCAAACTCCCAATCCACCTTGCGTGCCTCCTTAAGGACCTCCGTGTATGCCTTATAGAATAAGAAAATAAGGACCTTCACATCCCAAGTTAATCCCTCCCTGAAACAGCTTGCCCTAATCTCTGGATCTCTCACCACGTACTCTGCATATCGGATCAACCTACTAAACTCTACAACATACTCCTCAACTGACATGCCTCCCTATTGGAGGTTCTCAAACTGTCTAGCCAAGTCCAGCCTGTCAGTAGGAGAAAAGAACTTCTTCTTGAAGTGGACCTCAAATTCGGCCCAAGTATTACCCTCTATAGCAAGAGTCGGCTCATTCCTGAACTAGGTACGAGCGATATCAAGTAGCTGCAGCCTTACTACCTCAACCTTTAAGTCGTCGACAAGCCAAGACACCCTCATGAGTCACTCGATATCCTCGAGCCATTCATCAGCTTAGATGATGCCCTCCATCCAACTGAAGTCTCAGGGTCCCAACTTCTTAAAATCTTGGATGCTTTTCGACCTAAGTTGGGCATCCTGTTGCTAGACTGGAGCTCCTCACTCTATTACAGACAGAGCGAGTTGATGGCCATCCTCTATGCCCTGTCGCATCATGTTCGACTGCCTCTGGTGCGCCTCAAACTGTGCCCTCTGTGCCTCTAGCATCTCTCGGAAGAAGGCAAACATCTGCCCTACGTCAGTTGGCACTAGTAGCGGAGGAGAAAGATCTCCTAGAACAGAGGGAGGATTCCACTGGAAAGAAGAAGAAGGAACACTAATGACAACTCTGTTCGCGACCCCTTGCATTGAAGTAGAAGCACCCACAACGACCTCGGGAACAGTCCTCATCGCTGGAGGAGGAGCACCCCCGAAAGTAGCTACTGCTACTCCAACCAAAGAGAAGTAATTGGGGCAGGATCATGGGACGTAAGAGACCTCTCTAAAGCTACAGGTCTCGAACGCTGCGACCTGGTCTTAGACGACATCATGAAGACAGATCGAAAGAAAGAAGTAAATATGGCACAAGATAGAATATAATCAAGGAAGGATAGTTTCAATTAAAGAATCAAATATCGAGAAAAGGAAAGTTACAAGAATCAATAGATTAAAAGTTTTTTCTAATTATGATTGAGTATCCTTGGCCTATAGCCTATATCCTCTATACCTATACCAGGCTCGTAGCAGCACTCTAATTCGATCACCACTACGACATTGTACTAATTGCGACTTCTGACCTACATCGGCCACCACTACGAACGTGTCACGACCCACATCCAGTATAGGGGTACCAGTACGTGACAGCGCCCAGCCTATGCTGTAGCATCGGCGGTAGAATACTATTTAGGTCTACTAAACTAACCAACATATAAATATCATAACCTGTCGAGATAGTCATCTCCAAACGGAGAACAAGTAATGAAAATACATCCATACTCAATCACAAGACTATAAGGAAGATAAATGGCATAAAAATATAAAGACAACATGAAATGAAAAACAAGAGAAGTCTAACATAAAAATAATACAAGTCCAGATAGTCTAAGAGTCAACAATCTCAAATACAAGTCTAAAATAATAAAAGACTAAGAGTCATCAACTGGAGACAAATCCAGTTCAAATCTAGCCTAAATGAGTCACTAGATAAGCCTCCTCAGTTGGAGCTAAACCCTCCTAAAAACTGAGTCTTCTGACCTACGCCTACTACATCTCATAGCCATAATCGGTAGGGCAACCGTCATCTGAAAAATATATCCAGTCAGGATTAGAGCGAGTACAACACTAATATCAGTTCCAGTTAATTTAGAAAAACTATAAAACTATAAATATAGAGTATGATAAATGATGAAGAAGTAGAATTATCGATATATAATCGTACCCTAGCATTAGTACTATGAAGAATAAATGATGTGAGGAGTACAAGGTACAAGAATATAAATAAGTAGACAACATATAATTATAGTCCAAGAAATATGACGAGAAAAATAAATACTATATGTTTGAAATACTAGTTTTGAGATGCGACCGGCTTGGGAACTTGTACAATGGCTAGGTGTCCTGGCTAACCATACGTGAGGTATATGATTAACACTTACAATGTTTACAATTTACAATAGGGACTTATCACATCTCTTACTAGAATTTCCTCCGCCCTAACTAGTACTGTGGATCCAACCATGCAACACTTTACGATACACGAGCAAGATTTTACAATACCATCATGTACAATGTCTAATGTCCAAGTCGTATAATACGATAGCCATGATAACATCTCATGATTAAAGATCCAGCTATATACCAGTTCGTGTACCATCGTGTCAGAATCTAATATAGCATCACTAAATATAAGATTTATAGTAGATATCAAATAATAGAAACTATCAGAGAATGTATCCGCCTGAGATCCGGTGTAGGATGTCAACAGTGTCCGATATGGTGCCTCGAAGACCTAAATATAGAATATCAATATCAATTTGTGTTTTAGAACCATAAACATGATTTACAAGGTCAATTCGAGGTTTTTAAGTCATTTCTAGGTCAAACTAAGTCAATCGAGTAAAACTAGATCAATCCTATTTACTTGGTCTTTTCTAGACATATCGAGTCAATTCTAAGTATTCTAGGTCTCGACTATCCTACTAGTTGACCCTATAGGAACCCTAGAGGGGGGTGAATAGGGTCAAGCTAACTAATCAAGCACTTAGTACAAGCTAATGGACAATTTAAAAATATAAGTACAAGAGAAGAAGCAATAACAATACCGACAAACGATATATCCTGGTATCCTCCCAAGAGGCACTCCAGTCCCGGAACTCTCTCCGGCTTTAATCCACTATTTGAGTAAATAGTTACACACGAGTTTGGATCCGAAGAACTCGCCAACTTCTTACACGAGAGCTTTAATCCGAAGGCCTCTCCGACTTCAACCGAGAGTTTGGATACGAAGACTCTCCAACTTCAACCGAGAGTTTGGATACGAAGACTCTCCAACTTCAACCTTTCACAATAGGTTTTGATCTCCTTATACAATAAGATGAAGATCTCACTTTTCAACTCAATAACTCTAACACAATTTGTGGATGGCAAATGAAAGCTTTGTAGAGTTGTTTGTGGATAGGCTTTGGTGGTTTAGAAATTTTTAGGCTCAAAGCATCAACCTTGAATGAAGGGGTTCAAGGCTATTTATAACCAAAGCATTGAAAAGAGCCAAAGGCAACTTTTCAGTCAGCGACCGGCATACCGCCGGTATAAGTCGACATACCAGTCTGGGATTGTAACGGCTCAAAATATAGCCGTTGGGATCATTTAATGCTGGAAATCTGACCGGTGAACTTTCAACGTTACTGAACCGGTATACCGTCAGTATGAACTGGTATACCGTCGGTATGCCGATTTTGTAGATAGAAAACTTTCTGTGAACAAAATTGGTATACCGTCGGTATAGACCGGTATACCGTCGGTATGCCGATTTTCAGTCGAAAATGATCCTGGGCTAGTTTCTACCATAGCTTTCGATTTTGCCATCCATTTCTTGTGTTTACAATTATTCCTAAGACTCATTACAGACTCCAGATATACTGTAGCAGGTGCATGCTTCTTCAAAGTCATGAACTGATGATGGCATGGCTTGGCTTCTTCCTTTGATAGGTGCTGGCTTTTTCCCTTGGCGGCAGCTGTCCAAAGATATCTAGTTTGCGAAAACTGAATACCTTTCGGAGGACTTCGCCCCCGAACCACCGACGAGGGGCGCTGCCCCCTCGACCCCCGTCCGCTGACAGGCAGCGGAACCCCCGAGTGCGTGGCTCCGGAGACATCGTCGGGTGACTCAGAGAAATCTTGTGGGATCCGTCGTCTTTGGCCTGCCATGATTTTTTCATTGTATATGTCCACATTGATCTTGCTTATTGCTTTTCTGCATGTACATGTTAGACGAACAAAGCAATATACATAGTAGCAAGTGTGATAAGTTTAATGCACATTAGAACAATACTGAGTTTAAGTATAAGTGCTAAGGTGATAGCATAAATGTTAGTGATATCATAATGATTAAACTTAATTGAATAACCACAATCAAAAACATAGTTTTGATTTTGGCAACTCGATTAAATTTAAGATAGAAAGCTTATATCACTAATATGTAAACCAATAGGCATATATCACCAAAGGTATAAGTATAAGTAGAAATGCTATAGTAATAGTATAAAGATTAGTGATAATAAAATGCTAAACTAAACATATTAACCATATTCAAAAAATATGATACAATCATTGGGCCAACAGACCCTACCAATACATTAACTATAGCACATAACCTATTCCTTATTTTCCACAATCCTAACCCATTTACCTACACACCATATATGTGCATATATTATTATCCTACTAATATTATAACCCATTACCCATTTCCATATATCACTGAGCCTATTACCTATATCCATATTTGCACTAAATATATTACCCATAGGCTTATATAGCAATATCCTAACCTTAGACACTACCTAACATGCCTTATGCATTACGTATACCATACACATAGATATCAATATGCCAAAGTACCCAAATCCACACGTTACTTAGATGAATATCCCTATATATATTTATATCTATATTCATGAAGCTAACCATTTACCTGCTAATGATGTCTATACCCAAATTGTTAAATTCTATTTTCCATGCTTACCTACCTTTCATTTCCCACATCAAGTGCCCAACACTCAATATGGGAATACCCTATACCCTACAACTTAGGTATCCCCGGCCCCTTACCTATGTGTCAACCTATTACTCAGTTATATATATTCCTAAACTAATTACCTAAACACACTATTCAATCCATTTCTTATTCAACTTATCCCAATCCCTCGACCTCGTATGATACCAACTTAAGGCATCCACTAACATGTATCATTGGACTCCTATAGCCCCTTCAACTGATACCACTACAAGAAAAAACCCATTTTACAACATTACAAAAACATTGTAAAAGGTCTTTTACAATGTTTAATCGAAGGTTGTTATATCCACGGTTGTAAAAAGGGGGTCATCTTCCACAATATTTGTTTGAACGTTGTAAAAATGTTGTAGAAGTTCTTCCCACAATAATTTACAAACATTGTTGAAATTTATAAAATCTGACAAAAATCTTTTTACGACATTTGGCAAATATTGTAAAAATACTTTTTAAAACGTATTACATGTGTTGTAAATCTAATTTCAACAACGTTCTACAAATGTGGTCAAAATATTATCTACCACGTTCAGTAAACATTGTACATAGAGTTTCTACAACAATGCAGAAACATTGTAAAAAGAGTTTATACAACTTTTAACAATTGTTGTATATTTTTGTCACGACCCGCACCCTGAAGAGGGGCACGAGCACGTGGTTACG
This sequence comes from Iris pallida, assembly GCA_029216955.1. Lineage (NCBI taxonomy): Eukaryota > Viridiplantae > Streptophyta > Magnoliopsida > Asparagales > Iridaceae > Iris > Iris pallida. The sequence continues at coordinate 9,134,760 of JANAVB010025794.1, read as the reverse complement.
TCCAGCCTACGCCGCAGTGTCGGCAGTAGAACGCTGTATATAGGGTCTGTAAATACTACGTCTAAAATAGTTAAATGTACCTGTACAGTATATACTCTCCGAATGGAGGTGACATAGCAATACAGTCTCAATCACATATATCAAACTAAGGTAGATAGCATGGAACAGAGATACGATAGATAAAACAGGAAACGAGTCCAAAATCCACAAGTCAGAGCTAACACAATATCCAGAGTCTCAGATAGTATAAGTATAAAGATACTACAAACTGAAATGTACTAGCTGGCTCGCAGGCCAGGCAAACCTATCTAAACTAGGCTACTCAGGGTGAGCAAAGTCTAGTGGCTCTACCAATAAGCCACGGTCTAAATCTAGTCCATCAGACTCAACCCCATAGTAGGTCGGACAGTCAGTTTCAGAGTCATCTGTAAAATTTGTCAACGGTATCCTGTCAGAAAAATGAGCAAGTACAAACACCAACAGCAGTTCCATATGAATTGAGAAATACTATAAGAGATAGCAATAATGAAATACAAGACAAAAGATAATGCAACTTGGGAACCATTTGAAAGTCGAGTTACAACCCTTGAACCAAACAAGGACTGGAGTTGTAACCCTTCCTTCAAACAGAACTTAGTCTCAAATCATGGTACAGTATAAAAGCAGGTAGAGCATGTGAGAAATAAATCATAGCATGGTAAAAGTACAGTAAGTAAAGCTGAACTAGAAATATAAGATATGACAATAAATGTAAAAAGGTGATTTGAATTATTAGAGCGATATGTGATCGGCTAGGGAAGCAAGAGATGGTTATCCACTTGGCCCGGCAATTCACGGTGTACTCAACGGAGAGTCATGCCGTCCAACCTGGATAACTGGTAATGAGGTGTCTGCTACACCCTACGTGAGGTGAGGGTGGCGCTAGCAATATATAGTTACAGGAAGGCTTTGATCACATAACCCCTAATAATTCTCCCATCCCCGAATAGTATCACAGATCCGGACATAACACGTCATGACACGAGATTTAAAAGCAGGTGATCAGCCCACTCCCAAGTCCATGTCTATACAAGTACAAGTAACAAATCGAGTCATGTACCAATATACCAAGTAATCCGGGAACAACATCTCATGACAGGATCCGACATATACTAGTCCGTGAAATATCGTGTCTGAAAATCAAGTAAGACACTACGACTGAATCGGATATAGTATATATCAAGACAATGAAAACTATCAGTGAATGTACTCGCCTGTGGTCCTGAGCTGATAGGGTGAACAGATGCTCAGAGCGATCACAGACCTAAGATAAGATACTATGAGTCAAACAGGACTAAATACTGAAAAAGGAAGCTAATATAATCCATGAATGCAAGTCTAAGTCAAAATTAGGTCAATCTAGGTTAAACTGAGTCATACTAGGTCATACTGGCTCATACTGGGTCACACTAGGTCACTGGGAGTCAATCCAAGTCAAACTAGGCCGAACGGGGTCAAGGGTTGACTTACAGTTGACTTTTGGTCAAAAAGTCAACTCTGGTCAACTCTGGTCAACATTGAGTCAACCCTGGGTCAACCCTAGGTCAAACTAGTCTAGTGTTGACTAACAGTTGATTTTCAGTCAACTGGTCAACTCTGGTTTGGTTTCGGTCAAATCGGATCGCTTAAAGGCTAAGTTTGACTCTCGGTTGACTTTTGTTGACTTTTGGTCAAAAAGGTCAACCGACGTCAAAACTAGTCTTTGAGTACCATATTTGATCATTACCAACCACGGGAATCAAGTTCTAACTCCATCTTAGGCTTCTAACACAAATACCCTATTCCTAGGCAAAACTAGCATTTACCCTTCCAAGGTAAATCCCGGTACCTTGCCCAAACCCAAGGAAACCCCGTAAATACCCATGGTACTAGTCTAGACTCCTTAGGGTAGCTAGATATCAACCTATCTAAGGTTTACCTACCAAGAATTTTGGGTATCCTATGCATCTAAGCTATGTTAGGATACGTATAGGTTTTACCTTATTACCTATCTACCATATCATGAATTTACCCTCAACCACCTCACATGATACACTCCTATATCTCACACTCATAGGCTCTCCTATAGGTTTCCTATTAGTTTAGCTATAGGATATACTATAGGTTACTAGCCACTCACTTGTAGGCTCACACACACACACACACACAACTCACAAACACTCACACACACAAGGCTAAAAACATGGACTGATTTGGGGTTCAAAGTGGACTGATTTTGTGGGGTGCTTGGACTAATTTTTGTGGAGAAATGGGACAGGTTTTGGACCATGGGGACAGCCACTATAGTGGACTGAAATGTGGGACACTTGGGGACAGGTTTAAGGACAAGTAAGGGCTTCCATTGGGTCAAATTAAGGACTGATTTTTATGCAATGGACAGCCATCTAATGGCTTGAATGGGGACAGCCATGGGAGGAGAAAAGTGGGCTGTTTTGGGACTGCTACATGGCTGTCCATTTGGGACAGTTTGGACTGATTTGTGGAGGGTTTTGGGATTGGTTTTAAGCTGTACAAGGGCCAGATAATGGACTGATTTATAGGGCTAATAATGGGCAATATAGGGCTGCTAAATGGGGCCAATAAGGGCTGATGTAGGGGTGTTTTCAGGACTGAAAAGTGGGGGTTATATGTGTGTATGGGACAACTATCAATGGATTAAAACAGGACAGCAAAGTGGCTTAAAGGGCAGCCACTTATGGGGGTGGTTTAGACAGCCAAGTGAGGGGGAAATGCTGCTACCAGCTGCTGTTTAGGGACAGCAATAGCTGGGTCCCCCCTCCCTCCAAACACTCCCTAACACCCTCATAGACTCTCCTCTATAACCACTCACCACACTCACACTCTCATCCATTTAATCAAACACCACTCCTTCACTCCCCTCTATCAACACAAACACACACACATGGCCATGCCATGGCCGAACCTGTGTTGCTCTCCCCCACACAACACAAGCCACACACAACACATAATATATATACAATAATATCTATACCATATATATATATACATATATATATACATAGAGAAATATATATATATATATAACCACATATATATACATATAGATTATAGGAAATGATACATGGAAAAATACATTCCCAACACATGTAAAAATCTGGAATCAAAGTTAGAATAGCATCAAAACAATATACCAATAATTCTATAGGTGTCCAAATAGAGTTTTCTCCATTAGGACACGATCCTACTCCTATGACACTTCTACAAATGTCCAAATGGACACAAAATGGACACCAATGGGCACCAAACCAAGGGGGTCATTCCTATAGGTCAAAATGAACCTAATGCATGAGAGAAATGAGAGAGGGAAGGGATTTATACCTCCCGGTGAATCGAATCGATCCCGAAACGCCACCGACACGTAGAAATCCCTAACGGACACGAACAAGCTCCGAATCCTCTCAAACTTGGGGAGCTCCTTCCTTGGGTTGAATGGAGAAGGAAGGATGAAGGTTTGGTGGAGAAATGGGGAGATTTGGAGTTGATTTGAATAGGGAGAGCTCTCAAATCAATTTGGGGAAGAACAAGAGAGAGAAATGAAGTGTGGATAATGTTGAAATGATGGGGCTATCCTCCTAGTCATGGCCGGCCAACACAAGGCTATTTTTCCTATATGGAAAAGTCAAAAAGGCCCCTCTCTAGTCTATTTGCTAAAACAATGGTAAGGGGTTAAGTCGGGGGTAGTTTGGTCATTCCTAAAACCACTAATCCAATTTAATTCTAACAAAAATAATAATTAGTCTAGTCACTATCTAAAATACTAATATGTGGGCCATGGCTAACTAGTGTGTGGGCCCGCTAAGGTCAACACTACTCTGGGTCTCCGAAACAAGTCAAAACAAGTCGGAATGAGTTGAAATTCGAACCCGATTCAAATAACCCCAAAATAATACAAATAATAAATAAATAATTCCAAAATAATTTTTAAAGTGGAAAATTACAAAATACCCCTGTTTCTAGAAATTGGGGGTGACAATTTTACTCAATTATGTTTGCCAGACGTTGTAATATATATTTGTATGTTGTAATTATAACATCAACAATGATTTAAAAGTATTGTAAATAAATTTTATAATATTTAGAAAAGTTGTTACAATGTTATCTTACAATAGTTTTGAAACGTTGTTGATTATATTTCCATTAAAAAAATAAAATTTATAAATAAAAATATATTGATTACAATTATAATACAAATACAAATACATATTCCTATTTTCACTGGGCTCATAAACAATCAGTTCAAATAATACAAAGTTAAGGTTGAACCAAATAATGATCAAAAGGAACAAAATAACAGTAACTTGAACACAATACAGATTACAAAAGCAACATTTTTAGAAGACCAAAGAAATATGCTCTACATCTATATACCTTAAAACTCCACAAAAGACACACAATAGGAGATACTTAATTAACTTGCAGTTCAAACAACCGATTTACTCAACACCCTTACAGATATAAAGTCAAACTTCTAACTGTAGTTTGATTTCATTTGATTTTATCGATGATACAATCAGAGTATGATAGGGATCAGGAAATATTCCTAAACTAACATTTTTGATACAACCATTTGCATGTTCCAAATGGTATTGCAAAAAATCCTCCGAGCTTTGGAAAATTGAAACTCATGCTCACTGCACCTTGACTCCGAAACTGGTATTAAGTCAACTCCCATGCCCGTCATGCTTCGATTAGTTTTAAACGTGAAACAATATTCATTGATTACAGTTCCTAAAGGCACAAAAGAAGAAAGAAGATATAACCATAAGTTTTACATAGGGAATTAAATGATTGCAAAACATAGTAGTAAAGAACAAAAGGATATAGAGCCAAGAGTAATATTGGGAAATGAAAGTCCTGAGAAAAATTATGTAAACATGCTTGGTAAAAGATGAGTGAAAGAGGTTAGAATTGCTTTGTGCCTTGCTACATGAAATAGAAGTTTGTAAGCATATGACAGTTTCATAAACGATATGTTCGCGCCATTCTTACACATTAAACAAAAAGCAGTGTTCAACATGTGATTGTAATAACCTAACAGACCATATTTCCTACAAATCCGAGGATTGACAGTGAACCTAAATGAGACAACATATTGTTAACAAAAGAGCATAAAGAAAGATAACGAAGCTACAGTCCAATAGCTGCAAATATATTGTGGATGTGTACACATTTCTCAAAATGAGTATGAAAGTCAAGCTTATTGTAACATCAGAATAAAATGTCTTTATAATATTATTCAAAACGAGGATAGAATGGTTATTCCAGCATGGTAACTAAATGTAAGATTTGATTCATCTGATGGAAGATAGTCTACATATTCTGAAGTTAGTTAAAAGATTTTAGTAAAGAAGAAGTCTAATGGAAAGAATTAGTAAAGGGTTCCTGGACAGAAGAGCTTCCACAAAAAATAGAATTCAAAGAGCTAGCTTAGTTTTAGATAAAACCCTTGGCAACAATAGGTGAGCAAAATAAGGATAGTCCACAGGTAGGACAACTCACATGCATAGGCAAGCATAGGGATATACATTCTTTTGAGTTAAAATCAGCAATAAAAGATACAATTAAAATTCCTAAAAACTGATGCTAAGTTTTTTCAATATAGAAAAGAATGTTAAGAAAATATCATTTAGAAAAGACCCTTTAAGGACAATCTAGTACTTTCTTAATATGTGAAAGAATAGTTGATGTCAAAACTCTTTCATAAAAAATCTTACACAGACTATATGCAAAATTAAATGAATAAATAGATAGTTAAACATCAATTTGCTTGAAAACAATTTAAAAAACGCACACTAATTGATGCTGAATATGAATAAATTATTACGAATCAATGGAAATTTACTACCTGAACTTGATAGGGATCACTTCATAGCATCAAACGTTCATAGATTAGCATGCTGGCCACCATATGCTATCAAGCAATCTCTTTCCATCTCTCCTAAACGCAGTCCTAGGAATTAAATAATAACAGAGAATGACCACTTAGTTGATGAACATGCGTTAGCTCATTTAAACTTTACGAAAAATGGTAATGCCATCAGGACTTCTCCCTTCATATGGAAGGCGTATTGGTACATAGAAAATAAAATTAACTAAAACAAAAAAAATTATGAGAAATTAGCTAAGAAGATATGTTCTGTCAACTAGGTCGGTAGAACATGTCTTCCTAGCTAATTTCTCGTAGAGCCTTTTGTTTTAGTTAATTTTATTAAAAATAATTTTGTTGTAGCAAATTTTAGAAAATAATAAACATATTTAACAATTTTTGCTCCTTAATATCAGTAATTGTACAATCTAAACTAAGAAATCTAATATCTAGGACCATTTATGTAAATATATTTCCGTTTGGAGTGTACACAAGTAGCCACCTTCCAGCTTGATTACACTGGGTGCACTTGATTAGTTCACTGAAACATTCACATCTAGGAATATATGTTGATCAAACATCCTCTCTAACAAATTTGGATTATAAAAGTTACAAAGACAAGTGCCAACAGATTTTCACCTGTAGAATAATTGCATGGTTTAAAGTATCCAAGACATGCTAACTATGGGTACAACATATTAGAAGTGTCTTTGCATCCTAAGAAATATCAGGATTCCATGTTATTAAGAAATCAAATAAAAATATTGGAACTGACCACTATAAGATCTTTTTGCAAAAGCCAGGCAGCACGTACATAGAGAACTATGTACAATGAGCTATATTTTGAAGCTTTAGAACTCCTTTAATTTTACTTTCCCTCTCTAATTCTCCTACCGAAAAGTGTTATCCCTACTTTATTTGGTTAGAAAATTGTTGTCCCCCTTTTTCTCCCTCCTTTTATTCACGGGAAAGAGAAGCTAGCTTCTCATCATCTCTCTTTCAACATAAATTTTTTTTCCATCGGGCTCTCCTTTGATGTTAGCAGATTTCTTGGCAAAGCCATCATACCTCCGGCTCTGACGAAGCACCGAGGCCACAAGGTACTCTCTCTTCCTATCTCCCCCCTCTCTTGTTTGCGTGTCAATTAGTTTCCTCCACAACTCATAATTCATCTACTCCCACTCTTTTTCGTGTGTCAATTAGAGTCAACATCTCATAATTCATTTACAGGAGTTGGAAGGGAAAGAAGGTCGGGAAGAAGAACGCGTGAGTTATCCTATTTCCATTAGTGTTTGGGATTTTGATCAAGGTTATAGTTTTGAATTTATCTTTGGTTTGTGATTTTTGTTTATAGCATTGATCCTTTTCTCCAAAAAAGGAACAACCGGAAAATCCTATATTCGAATTTAAGGACTCAGGGAACCAAGATGATGATCGATTGCTTTCATTTTTTGCTTTTAATCTTTTTATATTTTTAGATATATGATAATATGGATGTATTGTGACTGTTCTAAGCCATATATATATATATTTATATATATATATATATATATATATATATATATATATATATATATATATATATATATATAAACATATCCTAAGATTAAAAACAAAGGGATGGATGCTTAGCACTCTACCAATTTTAGGTCTTACATTTGCATTCTTATATATATATATATTTTATATATATATATATATATATATATATATATATATATAAACTCTTAAAGGTACTATTATAATAGTACCTTTAAGAGTTTATATATATATATATATATATATATATATATATATATATATATATATATATATATATAAACTCCAAATATATATATATATATATATATATATATATATATATATATATATATATATACAAGAAAAGTTCAAAACAAGAAAAAAGGATGCAAGAAAGTACTTGATCCTCAAGTAGCTCTTTGGAATCTGAGGCAAAAAAGGCTCCTTTCCTCTGCAATCAAAAGAGAAAAAAAAAAGTTAGATAACAAGAAGGCTTGGTAGGATCCTCACGGTCAGAGAAAGAAAGAAAGAAAGAATGATTGCAGTTAGTTAATCGAATGACATTAACGCTACATGAGAAATATAAGTGGAATTGTGGAAGATGAAAAATTAAGAGATTGTTATATGAAGGTTGCCCTCTAACTCAGTGGTCTCGTGCAACTCTGAGCTTGAACCACAAGCCGCTCCGTTGCCTCCTCGGAGGGCTAATGACCCTCATTTCCCTACCGGATGAGACAGGTAAGCTGGAACTTCCGGCCAGCATGTACGTATATCTTTCAGAACCTACTATTGTTGGTATTCAAATGTTCTCCGCTGTGGTGGAGGAGACCGTAAACGGCCTCTCGGTACTACCGTTCGTATCTCCTAGTCTTACCCATATCTATTTATATTTTCTGATACTCCCTTGCACACATTCTGATACCCTAGATTCTCATGTATCAGTGTGTTCCAATACACTAAAGACCTTTACCATATTTTTACTCAACTCTCTAGGATACATTGGATACTAGATTCCAACATTCTCTTGGCATACCCTCCAGAAACTTGCAGGAAAGTGGCAACTGCATCTGCAATCCAGTCATTTCCTTGCTTGCACACATATAAAATAAATATCTGATACAACATCCACTGCCCTGCTGGCACTGGGCACTACATAGCAGGTGAAGCTGCTATCTAAGCAGCTGAACAAGCCAAGTTCTGCAGTTTGCACTACTGCATGGTTGCATCACCTACACACTACAACTATTGCTAAAGCCTACTGCTCCTATTGTCAGTGCAAGCTAAGCTTGCTTCCAAGCTCTGCAGGTGTACACTGCTTCTAGGTTTTTCACTACATGCTGAACTGACAGAGGTACCCTCCTCTTTCTGATACATAACAATTATCCCATGATTCCGCTACTACTCCAGGTTCTGCACGTTTGTGTGCACTGCTATCTAGCACATACACATAAACACACATGGTACATAGACTCATATTCTACACATTAACATCTTTTAGCACTCTAAACTGGTTTCTGTAATTCCTGCACACTCGCACACACATTCATACACAATTTTCCAAACCAGTTCTTTGACATGCCCATATACAGTTTCCTACATTAGTATAGTAGTATCCAACCAAGGCACTATACTCATAAACCAGTTCATTGACATGCCCATATACAATCATAAACTAGTTCTCTGTAATTACATTACAATGTTATAAGCATGGGCCTAATTGTTTTTTCTTTTAAAAATATTTTTTTTTTTCCCTCAATGTGATCTGTGCTTATTCACCACGTGTAGTCAGTTTGGGCTTAGTTTGATATTTGAAAAATGCCTCATATAGAACCTGTTGTTGAGAAAGAATGAACAATGTGCACACATGGTAATTCGAAAATATAATAGGTGCAGAACTATGTTACTCTGGTTTCCAAGCATAAGCATGTGTTCTTGGGTGTATATATTTGTCTACTAGTTCATGGTGCACACGTCATCTTAGATATTCTAATAAAGTATTGTATTCTGAATCAATGTGTCTGTATCGGTGTCTATGAAACCTAGGTTACTGTGTTGCACCTATTATATTTTTGAATAATGCATCTGGCATGAGTGCATAGAAATATTCTACATCCACTAATGCTTTAACTCTTCCAGTTCAATTATGTTTCATTTCTACGAATTACAGAAAAGAGAATAAAAATTAGGAGAATGCTTTGGAGTATAACCCTGAAGGATTTGCACGTGGTAAGCATGGCCCTAATTATTTTTTTTTTCCTTCTTTTTTTCCTTTCTGTTATTTTTTCTGAAGAAAAAAACAGTTTTGTTATTTTATATGAATTGCAGAAAGGAGGAATAGATAAAAATAGAAGGTTGTTTTGTGTATCAATATGGACTACATCTTGCTATTATTGAGTATAGATAGCTCTACCTACTGGTGGACCTATATCTTATTAAGTGTCCCTACTTCCCAGTTCTAGGAGTTAGCTCTAGATACTTAGAAGTCTGACCGTCTTGTGTGAAATCACAGGCATTTTTCGTGTCTTCATTCTCAACAACAGGTGCATGTTTTTTCGTACTGCACCAAGTGACAGAGGGTCTGACCGTCTTGTGTGAAATCATAGGCATTAATCACTAATCCAGGTATAATATATATTCATCTAAGTGCATTCTTCACTTGACTTGATTGTATTATTTGCAGCCAAAATATGCTAGAGCTTGACTTGACTGTATAATATATTTTGTCTTTTATCTGCCACAGTTTTCTTAAGCTTGACTTGACTGCATCATTTGCATCCAAAATATGCTAGAGCTTCTTCACAACGTGGATCAACCAAGGGACAACAACACCTTTCCTGGATTTGGTAATTCAAATCATAGTACTCTATATGGCACATATAGATCCGTGCCCTTCATTTTGTCTTCATTATAACTTGTTAATTAGTTTGTCAAGGTCTGAGACTGTGCTCTTCATTTTTAGTTTGTCAAAATTGTTTAGGAGCTCTTCATTTTTAGTTTTACGGAATTGTTAATATTCAAATATTCGATGTATTGCCTTGATATCAGATGAGGTCTACGAGCTCAAGGGACAGGGCCAAGAGATTGCAATTGCAAAGAAAAAGTTTTTCGATATCTTGAAGCTTTTGGAAGGACGGTCGACAGGTAATAAAGCTACCAAAGATTTTCTTATATTCACTGTAATTTGGACTAAATTCCTAATTTGATTAGAACTACAATGTCTGTGATTCCCCAATTGAAGGCTTCCTGTTGAGTATCATTGTATTTATTAACCAAGGATTATAACCGTTGGCAATTGTCTATTTTGGTGTAGTGAAATAATCCCTTTGCTGTTGTCAATTATGGCCTCTACTTCTACATAAGCATTCAAACTTATAAAATGGCATATTTCAGTTAAACTAGATCAGTGTATAGATCTGACATGAATTAAAGAGTAAGTAATAACCTAACAAATTTTCTTAAAACAAAGTCTACCTCTCAAAGCCCCCTTGCTACCCAAAACTCTTTGCTAGACCTGCTTGTTGTGCAACACATTGAAGCAAAAACAAGTGCACTAAAAATTAGGAATTGTACTGAAGTCATGCAAAAAAAGGTATATAGTGCAGACAAGAAATATGATATGCAGGTAAGCATCAAGATTTGTTTCATATGATAGTAAATTTTGCAAAAGATAAGTTCGAAGATGAGATGCATTTCAAGTTTGAAAAAAAGGAAGGAAAAAACTCACATGATTGGCATAGGACCCAATTAGCATTCTCCAAAGTCTTGAATGAGAGTCTCTGATTCGAATAAGCTGAATGAGAGGCTCTGATCCGAGCACATGGCAGGGGACTTTCGTCGAACACCAGGTGTTCAAATATTCAATTTTTTTAACTTATCAATTTTTGTTACCAGGTGGTTTCAGTGGAGGACTTCTTGACGGCGAGGCGGGACAAGGTGAGGAGCTTGCCGCTGGAGAGGTGCTAACATCAAGAAATAATACTAAAACACACACACACAAAAGTCAAAAAATAGAGGGGATCACAAAATTGGAGAAAAATTGAACCTATCGCCTTCATTATGGCCTCAACACTTTGGAGTCGAATACCAGGTGCCGAATACCGTCGGCTAGAAAGTGGGCCTCAGCGTCGAGCGCGGAGTAGATGGTGGAGGAGCTGTGAGGTGTAGGTGGTGGCTTGAGGAGGAGGAGCTGGTGAAAAAAGGAGGGAAATATTGAGATTAGAAAATTTTGGGCGGCTTTCTCCAGAGGAGAGAAGAGAACAGTGAAATGAAAATTTTTGAGGGTTGCCCGGTTTTAGGCTTGGATTTGAAAGGAAGACCTCACTAACCCCAACCACTGCACCATTTCCTATTGGCCCGTAATCAATTATTATTATTTTATAAAGATTCAATTTGTGCATGACTAAGAGCATCATTAGTATTTGGGACTCTCAAATGCAATTTGGGGTCCAAAATTTCAAAAAAAAAAGCTCAATATTGAATTTGTTGGATTTGTATAAGAATAATAGAAAATGATAATGTGAGCTCTGATACCAAAAGATTGTATGAAAAAAAAAATGTGAAAAAAAAATAATGTAAAGTTTATAATCTAAAAAATTGGGCTCCAAGTTGGAATTTACTATTCTATAAAATGAGTTTCTACAATCTAAAATCTAGAAATTGGGAGGCCCAACTCGTAGCACCCATGGATGGAATGGAACTTAAATTGTAGAAATTGAAACTATGGATGGAACTTACTATTCTACAAAATGAAATCCTACATTCTAAATCTAGAATGTAGAAAATGGGATGAGCCTTACTAATGATGCTCTAACAATATCGATTTCAGATCGATCCAAGACACAAACTTTGATAGCTAAAGAAAATCAAAACAGTTAGAGAAATATATCATATTGGTCCATTACCAATTTTATAATATTACTGTATAAAGTTGAATGACGATGGAAAATTAGATATCGAATTTTGAAAAAAAATATTATATGCATAAAAAAAATACTTATAAGGGTGTATTAATCGATTTCAATGATTAATAAATAATTTTAATGATAAATAAAAATTAATTAATTTTAATCTCTATATAAAATTTTAAAACTACTTGTTTGTTCTTTTAGTGATTATTGTTTATAAAAATTAAGGAGTTACACCATATACATGTATTTCTAGTAGTAACCCCTCAAAAAGTTCGATTAATTTCTTAGTACCATTAAATAAGTCTTATAAAATATTCACCATTTAGTTACACAATTTGATGAAGCGCAACCCTAAAAGAACAACACTGTAATCCACCAGAGAAATTGACAGAATAGCCAAGAGGTTTTATAAACAACAAATCTGCGAATTTTGTCAATGTCCTTTCTTCAATCTATTCAACCATATATTCTACATCACAATTTTTGTCAAGTATGGTTATGACTCAGAACCCACTAACAAAATTAAATATAATCCCTAATCAACAATTCACAACCTATCTTGTATTACCACCAACATAGAAAATAGAGGAATAATGTATGATATTTGTTTTTACATTTAAGTATGCTTATAATAATTCATCGATTGGTAAAATACACATCTTTTACAACATTTTATAAAAAAATATGCTCAGTTTTGGAAATACTAAAATTCCTTATTCGGTTTTGGTCCAAAACCGAATAAGAATTATACAATTATGTAAATTCTCTCAATTTAAAGAATAATTTGTGATTAAAATTATGTATATTTTGAAAACAACAATTATATTTATATGTTTTGACGTTCAACTTTGATAATTTAACAACTAGTCTAACTTTGAACGCAACTTTGAAATACAACAAATGTGTATAGAAATTATAATTTTTAATATAATTTAACCATGATTCCAACATTGGATCCAATCCATTAAATAATAGAAATTCCAACCGAACAAATCGAATAAACCGAATTGATTATTTGGTTCGATCCGGTTCGGTTTCGGTTTTGGCTACTTTGTATTCGATTTTGGTTTCGATTTTATATTTTTAGAATTTTAGTTTATTCGGTTTTGACTATTTCGGGTCGGTTTAGAGCGAATAAACCGAAAGTTCACCCCTAATAACTACCACCTTGTGTAATAAACAATATATTGTATTATGTTGGATTGGCTAGGAATAGAACAATCAATCTATTGCAAAAATAAAAAAAATATCATGTCTGCTAAAATTCCAAAGATGTTTTAAAATAAATTTTTGAGTTATTTTTAAATAAATTCAAGATATAATTCAGTTAATTCACTTATAAGATCTTAAAGAGAACTCAAAAGGTAATTGAACAAACTGATAGGACTAAAATCTCTAATCCTTTTATATACTTTATGGTCAATAAGATATTTGTATACTAACTTTTATGTCTGCCAATACCATAACATAATTTTTCAATCAACCTGAGGATATCAGGATCGAGATCCAACAAGATTTACAGTAGAAATATCAATTTTTTTTAGCAATATAGTGTTATCTCTTTTCAGATCCCATACTTCCTCGGTCGAAGAGCTTCATAGCTTTGGCATTTAAAAGCATAATAAGTTGTAAAAACACGTAAATGAAGAAAACTTATTTATCTCAATGATTATGCTTCAAAATTCGAATAGTTGTTAGATATTTTTAATGATTAATTCATCAATTGAATATATGACAACCTAAGTTAAAGCATTATTTTAAAGAGTAAAATAGAGGTGTAGGAGTAATCATTTTTACAAGAATGAAGCTTAGGATGAGCAAGAAATCGTGGAAGGAATTTATGCAAGGAAACTAATACATTAGGCTTGTCTTTCGAAGCCGTAGAACACTACTAAAATATGTCAATTCAGCGACGCGTAAAGACGTCGCTAATAAGGGAAAATACGTCGCTAATTTCTATTAGCGACGTATTTAGCGACGTTTTCAAGTAGTCGGGATTAACCTAGTCGCTAAACAAGAAAACGTCGCCATACGTCGCTATTACGACGAGCTTTAGCGACGTGTCCACGTCGCTAATTTAGCGACTGCCAGCGACATAAAATGTCATAATTTACCGACGTAATCTAGCGACGTTGAGCGACTTGACATGCATCGATGCTGACCTGGCTTGAGAGCCATATGGCGACGTTCTGCGACTTTTCTATGTCGCTACAGTACCGACGTTTAGTGACGATCAGCGACGATATTCCTCACAGTTAGCGACGTTGTTAGCGACGTTGATAGCGACGTTTTTGTCGTCGCTGACCGTCGGTAATCGTCGCTGAACGTCGCTAATATTAAAAAAAATTAAAAAAATACAGCATTTGCAGCATTCCCTGCAGCATTTGCAGCATCCCCCACACCATTTGTTACAGCAACAACGGTGTGTATCACGAACACAGTATCAAACAAGACAGATACACACAATCACGAACACGTTTGAAACACAATCTCATCAATCAACACAGATATATGAAAATTTGTAACAACAATGTCAAACATAATGGTCCACAACTTAATTGCCAAGTATGGGAACGAATGGCTCAGAACACAACCTAAAATTTATTCTAGCATACATTAGTGTGAATCATCTATGTTCTGTACATATGGTGCAGTATATGTTCTTATCGTATGTAGTATATGAAGAATGTAACAGAATCAAGATGAACTCACATAATGTAATACTAAGACATCATCTACTACTATATATATAAGATATAGTGATAGGTTGTCGTATCATCATTGCCGAGAGATGAGGGTCGGAGGACAGTCAACTTTATCTACGGCTACATAGTTTCTGTCTCGCCAGTCGAATGGCTGCAGGGACCATGTCCTGATCACGATGTCGTACCGTAGATTAATGCAAATGGAGCTGGAGCCAAAATACAGAAACCAAAATATGATATCCACCTGAAGTGTAGAGTCGGGGGAGAAGAACTTTTCCACCCTCTCCCTCTCTTGCGCTATCAACGTCACAACTTTTCCACCTCAAGTTCTGATCAAGCATCTTCTTTCTCCTCTCCTCCACCATGGCTCTGAATCCATCTGCTCCTCCCTACTTTTCTTCTTCTTATTTGACTCTCTCAGGCACATATGATATCCAGCTCAAGTGTAGAGTCGGGGGAGAAGAAGTGGACAGGAAGAGGAGGGAGAAGCAGCACAGCCGGCGGCATGACCCGGAGGAAGTACAGAGGTTTTCTTCAACATACGTAGGAGAACTATAAGGATATATCTTTTCACAACATATCACCTTGTCAAAGACCCTTAATGTGACAACCATGTTACCGCGGTGTCGGAAGACTAACATGTCATAATTTTTTAAGCCGTGTGTTTTGACATAATCCTCCAACCGGATTTCAGTTCTATGTAATAATGCAAGATTACGACATAGAAAGAGTTAGGAGGATTATGTCAAAACACACGGCTTAAAAAATTATGACATGTTAGTCTTCCGACACCGCGGTAACATGGTTGTCACATTAAGGGTCTTTGACAAGATGACATATTGTGAAAAGATATATCCTTATAGTTCTCCTACGTATGTTGAAGAAAACCTCTGTACTTCCTCCGGGTCATGCCGCCGGCTGTGCTGCTTCCCCTTCCTCTTTCTGTCCACTTCTTCTCCCCCGACTCTACACTTGAGCTGGATATCATATGTGCCTGAGAGAGTCAAATAAGAAGAATGGAAGTAGGGAGGAGCAGATGGGTCCATAGCCATGGTGGAGGAGATGAGAAGGCAAAACTGAATAAACATTGTCTTCCGGATCGTCCTCATCAAGGCATAACGGGCTGCTCAGCGTGTCCAGCTTCTTCAACTTCTCGCTGGCTGCAGAGTCGAAATGGGAACGGGTCCTCTTTGTCGGCCCGGAGCTCTGACTCGCACTCGTCGCCGCGCTACCGGTTTCCTCTCCTCCTCTGACGCGGGTCATAAGAGAAGAAATTTTGTACCTCTTCTTCACATAAACATCATTGCCGTCTTGTACTCGAGCCTAGCCTCCTCGTCTGTGACGCTATCCAACTTCTCGGAGTCATCGGAGAAGGAGTCGAATGAGTCGGCGGTGATAGCAGATGATTGCAAGACCCGAAAAGACAGGCGAAGAAGAGGACGATACAAGTCGAACGGGAGATTCGAGTGAAAATGTAGGCACCGAGAAGTCGGATAGCATCACAGACGAGGAGGCTCGAGTACAAGACGGCAATGATGTTTATGTGAAGAAGAGGCACGAAATTTCTTTTCTTATGACCCGCGTCAGAGGAGGAGAGGAAACCAGTAGCGCGGCGACGAGTGCGAGTCAGAGCTCCGGGCCGACAAAGAAGACCCGTTCCCATTTCGACTCTGCAGCCAGCGAAAAGTTGAAGAAGCTGGGCACGCTGAGCAGCCCGTTATGCCTTGATGAGGACGATCCGGAAGACAATGCTGATTCAGTTTTGCCTTCCTTGGATGGTATTGATTCTGTAGATCCGTGTATAAAAGAGGAAGAGATTGGGAGTAGAATGGACCCGGAGGGAAATGAGAGATTGGAAGCTGGGTCAATATCCAAGAAGCGAAAGAGAGTCGAGGATTCTGATAGGTTGTCGTAATTTTATCATTGCCGAGGGATGAGGGTCGGAGGACAGTCAACTTTATCTACGGCTACATAGTTTCTGCCTCGCCAGTCGAATGGCTGCAAGGACTATGTCCTGATCACCATGTCGTACCGTAGATTAATGCAAATGGAGCTGGAGCCAAAATACAGAAACCAAAATACAAAATATAGAATCCAAAATACAAAATACAAAATACAAAATACAGAAACCAAAATACAAAATACAGAAACCAAAATACAAAATACAGAAACCAAAATACAAAATACAGAAACCAAAATACAAAATATAGAATCCAAAATAGGACCCTATGTGAGAACGGATGGCTCAGAATACAACCCAACCGGAGAGGATAATTTAAGAGATCCATCTGAGAGGGACGTATATTCTGAGAGATCACCTTTACAAGAATTATATCAGTAGTGGGATCGAGTGTTGGAGGAGATATTATCAAAGTATATGTCCTACTCAGATGGGTCTCTCACTGTTACTATTTTTTCCTGACAGCATGGTGGATGTGCTCCGTCCACAGATTCTTGCTCCAAGCCAAAACTTTGTCCCGGAGCTCAAGTGGACATCCTTGGTGTAGAGCTCGAGTGAGAGGTTCCTGACAGCATGGTGGTCTCCTTTATTAAAGTATCCGTGCTCGTCCCACAACCAATGTGGGATGAGCACGGATACTTTAACAAAGGAGGCCACCATGCTGTCAGGAACCTCTCACTCGAGCTCTACACCAAAGATGTTCACTTGAGCTCCAGGACAAAGTTTTGGCTCGGAGCAAGAATATGTTGACGGAGCACATCCACCATGCTGTCAGGAAAAATTAGTAACGGTGAGAGACCCATCTGAGTAGGACGTATACTTTGATAATATCTCCTCCAACACTCGATCCCACTACTGATATAATTCTTGTAAAGGTGATCTCTGAGAGTATACGTCCCTCTCAGATGGATCTCTCAGATTATCCTCTCCGGTTGGGTTGTCGTATCATCATTGCCGAGGGATGAGGGTCGGAGGACAGTCGACTTTATCTACGGATACATAGTTTCTGCCTCGCCAGTCGAATGGCTGCAGGGACTATGTCCTGATCACCATGTCGTAGTCCAATATAATCCAGAGATTGACATAGTACTAATTCATATGTTCTGTACATATGGTGTAGTATATGTTCTTATCGTATGTAGTATCTGAAAAATGTAACAGAATCAAGATGAACTCACATAATGTAATACTAAGACGTCATCTACTACTATATATAAGATATAGTGATAGGTTGTCGTAATCATTGCCGAGGGATGAGGGTCGGAGGACAGTCAACTTTATCTACGGCTACATAGTTTTCTGCCTCGTCAGTCGAATGGCTGCAGGGACTATGTCCTGATCACGATGTTGTGCCGTAGATTTAGGATTTAAAATATGGTATTCAGGTCATCTTAATTCGGTCAAATGGTACTGAACAGAAGGTCTAATTATCCCATATTTCAGTAATGTCAGTGAGCTAAATCATACTCAACTGTCGAGAATACTTAGGAGAAAACTCATTCACAGGATTAGTATATCCATCCTTCGTGACATAGCTGAAATTTTATAGGGCTCGATAATAATTATTAGTCAATTTATTCATCATTTCAAAACCCTGAAAATGCCCAAAAAAATCCCAGTATCAGTAAATAGGGCTCGAACCCTAAATTAGAATTCGAATCCACCCAAAACATCAAATTGACAGTTGATATGCCAAAAAAAAAACGAGATTTTTCAGTATATAGGTGTCACACTGTGAATCTCGTGTCCACACAGTGGGACACGACGTGTCCAAACCAACAAAATAGGTGTCACACGAACTAGAAGCGAGTCCACGCTCTCGTGTCCCCCGCAGCGAGTCCACTGTCAGTCTCGTGTCCCCCGCAGCGAGTCCACACTCTCGTGGACACGAACTAGAAGCGAGAGAGAGAGAGCTAGAAGACGAGGAGAAACTGGGGAGGAGCTACCAGAGGAAGGAGGAGGAGGAGAAGGAGGAGAAGGAGGAGCTACTTGAGGAATGAGGAGGAGGAGAAGGAGGAGGCCGGAGGAGGGAGATCGCAGGAGGAGCACCGCGGAGGAGGAGGGAAATCGCCGGAGGAGCGTCGCGGAGGAGGAGCACGCCCAAAATTGGGGGGAAAAAAATTGTGAAATGATCGAAAAGGAAACCCTCGCTGGCTATATGAAACGTTTAGCGACGTCCGCCTAGGACGTCGCTAAACGTCGCTGATATATAATAAATAGCGACGCAACTTAAAATGCGTCGCGAAACGTCGCTATATCAGCGACGAGTACCGACGAACTTGCGACGCACTACCCCATTTAACAAAATGTAGATGCTAGACGTCGCTATTAGTCGCTGTTGGCGACAAACATCGACGTCTTATATTAACGTCGCTAAAACCCCAAGCATTAGCGACAAAATTTCACGGAGTCGCTAAATACGTCGCTGATTTGACTTATTTTGGTAGTGGAAGGGATGGATTTCAGCATGTGACATATCCATTTAATCAAGAGCTACTACTAAGTGATATGTCAACCTAATAAGACCAACATTTCAAATATTATCATCCTATCAATACTTTAAATATAAGTTTGTAACATTGTCCAAACATTGTAAAATACACATCTTTTACAACATTTTATAAAAGTTGTTCAATATAACATTTTTGTAATGTTTCTTAAACATTGTCAAATGACATTACATACACAACGTTTATATAAAGTGGTAAAATAAAATTATTTTTACAACATCGAACAAATATCGTGAAAGATAAAAAAGTTACAACAGTTGATAAACGTTGTTGCAGATGATTTTTTACAATGTTTTAATTACATTGTCAAAATTAATAACTTGGACAACATTAAATAAACGTTGTCAAAATTAATAAATGTTACAATGTTAATAAAATATTGTTGAAGACAGTAATTCACAACTTTTGTGAATGACCATTGTAGAATCTTAATGTTTGAAAATAAAACGTTGTTTGCACCTGTATTTCACAAAGTTTTTACAATAAAGGTTGTAAAAGACCCTCCACGTTTACAACGTTTTCAGGAAATGTTGTAGATGGAACGTTGTAAAAGGAGTTTTTTCTTGTAGTGTATACATTAAGACACCCCCTCTCCTTCATTCACTGCCTCTCTCTCTCTCTCTCTCTCTCTATATATATATATATATATATATATATATATATATATATTCTAAAAAAAAATATATATATATATATTCAAAAAAAAAAAAAAAAAAAAAAAATATATATATATATATATATATATATATATATATATATATATATATATATATATATATATATATATTCTAAAACAGAAATTTATTCAGATTTAAACGAGTCCCAACTCAGGTTACAAAATATAGCTCTCCAACACAAATTTTAAGCTACAACTAACTCTACAGATCTAGTAATCTTGTGTCGACATTTTCATAGAGCCTTGCGGATTTGTCGCTTCACTTCAACTTGTAGCTGCTCCTTGGAGAACATGTAATTTTTGTATCGTCTTATATTTCTATTTTTCAACAAGACCCAACAAACTGAACCGACTGCCACTTGCTTTTGATGTAGATTAGACCACCTCCACCATTTTTGAATCTCCTCAACGGATCCGTCATGCCTCCTCCTACTTGGAACATTTGTTGCATCGAAGACCATACATAGGAGGCCATTTCTCCTTCCCCGAATATATGCTTCGTAGTTTACTGTTAGTGAGCATTGCAACAATTACACTTCGAAGGCAAACTATATCCCAAATTTTGAATATTATCATCCATAGGTAATTTGTTTTGCAGCTTTCTCCATAGTAACATCGACTATTTATCCAGGATACAGGAGCTAATATGTGCACGTAATGAGGTCGCTGTACTGCTGGAATTCTAATGACTCTCTAAGCCGAAGCAATCGAGAAACTCCCCGACTGAGATGGCGTCCACGTCCAATTCCCAGTAGGCATAATAGGTGCACTAATGAAATGATTAATTCTTTCCCTTCCTTATACAAGTCTTCTCTAAATTGCAGATGATTTAGAGTTTGGCATTGCTTCGTCTAAACTCTGAAGTCGGCAATATTTAACTTTGATGTATGTAGACCATAAACCATTTTGTGTTTTAAGTTTCCACCAATGTTTTGCGGTGAACGCATTTATGATCTCTTCAAGACTTCTGATTCCTAGACCTGCTTCATCAAACGGCTTCGTCGCCTTATCCCAGCTCACCCATATATGCTTATCCACACTATCCTCACTGCCCCATAAGAACTGCGCAAACTTCCCTTCTAGCTAGCGTAACACCGTTTTTATAGGATTACATGCAGCTAATATGTATATAGGTATAGATGAGAGGACCGATTTTATGAGAACCAATCTTCCCCCAGGAGACAGAAGTTTTTGTTGCCATCCATCTATTCTTCTACGTACCTTCGCAATTAATTCTTCGAATATTACCGTATTTTGTTGTCCCACAGTCATCGGGCAACCCAAGTAGGAGAATGGCGGATTAGCGACACAAAAACTAGTAATAGTTGTAAGCTCAACCATGCGATCTGCTAGAAATTCTCCATGCACATATATAGAGGACTTACTAGCATTAATTTTTTGTCCGGAAGCTCGTTCGTAACGTCGTAGCATGCCATGCAGAGTCTGGACTGATCGCACGTCCCCAACAGAGAATAGCAATATGTCGTCTGCATATGCAAGATGAGTCACTGGAGGACATCCAATTAGGGAGTAATAATACGAGAAGGAAGCTTGCTCTGTCATCTTATTAAGATTCCTAGAGAGGACTTCGGCAGCAATCACAAAGAGAGATGGAGAGAGCGGATCTCCTTGTCTCACCCCGTTGAACGTTTGAAAGAAACCTGACTGCTCTCTATTGATGATAGTAGATACCAGATATTATTGATAAGCTTGAAGATCATACTGATCCATTTTGCATTGAATCAAAACTTTCGCATCACCTTCATGAGGAAGCCCCAGTCTAGTCGATCATAAGCTTTAGTCATATCTATTTTAATGGCTATATTTCTCCCTCTGTGCTTGTAGTTGTTGAGCAAGGAGTACATTATCTACAATTTCTCTACCCCTTACAAATCCACTTTGCTCCAGGGATATCAGCTTCGGAAGAACAGGAGCAAGTCTTCTTGTCAACAATTTGGATATCAGTTTATTCATGACTGTGCATAGGCTAGTAGGCCTAAAGTCTGACATATGAGTCGGGTTATTGTTCTTAGGAATAAGCACCAACGCTGTACTAGTAATCGCATTGGGGAGGTCAAAGCCGTCCATAAATAGGGTGACGGCGTCTAAAACATCATCTACAACAAGAGGCCAGCAATGTGAGAAGAAAAGAACAGTGAACCCATCAGTACCTCCCGCGCTATTGTTGTCCAAGCTCTGAAGTGTTTGATGAAGTTCCTCCTTCGTTGGGGCCGCTATTAGCTCGGCATTATCTTCCTCTGAAAGCAACTTCGGTATAGGATCGAGAAATTCCTCATCTTGATTTGTTTGAGAGCTTTGATATTGCAATTCAAAATATAAATTAGCCACAGTCTGAATCTCTTCCTACTTCGAGTAGTATATGCCATCTTCACCTACAATATGATGAATACGAAGTTTGTGTTGCTTCCTATTAACACACTCATGGAAATAAGCTGTGTTTCATCACCCTCGAGATCCCATCGAAGCCTTGCTTTTTGTTTCCAAAAGGAGTCTTCATAATGAACTCTTTGCTTGGGCATGGCAGTTGCCATATCTCTAGATTAGCTCTATTAATAGGGGACCTATCCGCTTCAAACATCAGTTCTGCTACAAGCACTTTGTCCTCTGCCACTTTAACCTATTGGAAAATATTGCCAAAGGTAGTGTGGCTCCATGTTGATAATGCTTTCCTACATGCAGCAAATCTCAAGCATACTCTTACCAAACTGTAAGGATGGTTAACTGAGTTCCATGAAGTACTCACCACTGTCAAGAAATCGACGTGTTTTGTCCAAAAAGACAAAAAGCGAAAGCATTTCTTGCCACCACTTAGTTTAGCTAGGAGCTTGATCAACAATGGTGCATGATCTGATTCAGATCGATTAAGTTGTTCAACCACTGAATTAGGAGCTATATTCCACCACTCTTGACCAAATAAGAATCTGTCTAGCCGAGATCCTTGTTTGTCCCCATCTTTGGATCTGAACCACGTAAAGCCACTGCCAATATGTAGTTTTGAGACTCCCGCTGATAATTGAAAGTTAAAAAGATCTTCCATCAAAGTCTGGCTTAGTGCCAAGCCCTCAATCTTCTCCTCAGATCGAGTCGCTGCGTTAAAGTCTCCCCCAATAGCCCATGCCATTTGAAATCTGTTTTGATCGACAGAAGTCTCTCCCATAGTTCCCACCTACCTTCTTTTTTGTTATGCCCATGAACAAATGAAATCATGACATTAAAAGGCAGTAGATCATTCTTAAAAGCAATCGTGACCGCTTGATCAAAAGAGTCTAACAGAGCAATGGTACACCCTGACTTCGCCATGATCCAGATGTTCCCCTTCTCATTGGATATTGCTCTGTCAAACCCTAGTTTGAGTTGATAAGACAACAACTGATTCTTGGAAACTTTGGGCTCAGTAATTGCTAATAGTTGAACTTTGTTCGTTCGACACAGAGTTTTGATTCTTTTAAGGGTTTTGATTCTTTTAAGGGTCATTTTCTGAACAACACCCCTGACATTCCATGATAAGATATTAAACATTAGAGGGGGATATGTGTTTTAGCAGCTGCTGAGTCTGCCGAAGACGAGCGTGTTCGTCGATCTGTAGGTGGTGGAGCAGTCTTCTTCCTCCTGGATTTGATAGGCACACTGACCTCTTCTGCAACTTCTTCTTCTGCCAAGTCTACCCAGCTGGACCTATGTATAGGGATTTCCCCTTCCTCTTGTTCGTCAACCTCTTCCCTCCTTGTTGATTGTCCTCGTGTCTCTCCGTAGCCGAGTTTTGATGCTAACTTCCCCTACAGTAAATTGAATTGTTAACGTCTCCGTCGTTTGTAGCAAACCCTTACTCCTTGGTGTTGTTTTCAGCTGGAATAAGGTCCACCACTGTAGCCACTTCCGTCTCCTTTTCTACTGAAGAGATTAGCTAAATTTTCCGCACCCTCCATAGTAGCTTGTCAGGGTGTTAATTGGGCCGGTCTAGCCCGGCCCGCCCGTGGACCGGACCGGCCTGCCCCCTAAAAGTCCGGACTGGCCCGCTGCTGGACCGAACCGGCCCGGCCCCCACTCTCTACCGGTTCGGGTCGGGCCTCCCCCCCCCAGCCCGAGCCCGGCCCGGCCCGGCCCGGACCGCTGTTTTTTTTTTTTTTTTTTTGAAAAAAAGGCCCGGCCCGCTATAGGCCCGGTTGGACCGGCCCGGCCCGGCCCGCTGGAACCGGTCCAGCCGACCGTTGGAGGATTTGAATTTTTTTTTTTTTTTTTCAGATTTGACCGTTGGGGGGGGGGGGGGGGGTTGTTTCTTTTACCAAAATACCCCTCCCATATAGCCGTTATTAAAACGTTGGGAGGGGTATTTTGGTCATTTTTGGCCTAAAATTACCAAAATAACCCCAAAAAATTCCTATAAATAGGCCAAAAATCCCATTTTTCAAACACAAGTCATTTCTCACAAATTCTCTACATTTCTCTACGGTGCTCTGGTGCTCTACTGCTTTCCCTCCCCGGTGCTCTACGGCTTTCCGATCTCCCTCCCAACTCCATTCCGGCTCTACGGCTTCCCGATCTTCCTCTCAATCCCTTACTTTCTTCTAACGTAGTTTACTTTATTTTATTTTATATATGGCTGGTGAAGGTTCAAATCAACCTGATCTTGCTAGACAAACTTTCCAATATTTTAATAATTTTTTTGACGGTACTGAAATTCCACCTGAGCAAGTAGCCACTAATCCGATTCCGGAGGGGTGCCAACCATATCCTCCGGAAGTAGCTAGTACAACCCAACGTCCTGAAAAGAAAAAAAAGGTTTAAGTATTAGGATTATTTTACTTTGATTTTTGAAACTAATCCTGATGGTTCGTTTATTTTAGATGCCAAGGGTGAACCGAAACCGTACAAGGCGCAATGCAAGAAATGTTACAACCAGTACGCATGGAAGAAGGGCGGTGGCACCGGGACCATATCCAGACACTACGACACTTGCTACGGGAAGGACACACTTCAAGCGTCCCAAACCCAAATAAGCTTCGGCGCCACCGGTTCTTCAATTGGTAACTTTACTTACTCAGCTGCTCGGCATAAAACCGAATTAACTAAACATATTATTCGTGACGAACTTTCTTTCACGACGGGTGAAAGCGAATCTTTACGAGATTATGTATCACTTTCTCTAAACCCCTCCTTTACTAAAGTGAGTAGGCAACAAGCTCGAAAGGAGGCCATTCGTCTCTTTAACGAGCAGAAAGCCGCTTTGAAAGCAGATTTTGAAAATATTAGTAAGTTAGCTATTACTTCTGATATTTGGACTACTAAATGGAGTTATGCTTATATTTGTATTACTGCACACTATATAGATGCACAATGGATGTTGCAAAAATGCATCATCTGTCTTAAACTTATAGAATGTCCACACACGGGCGCTGTAATTTCAAGTGAGATTTCAAGACACGTGCGTGAATATGATATTCACGCTAAATTTTTTTCTGTCTCTTTGGACAATGCATCAAACAACAATGCTGCTATGTCTTCTTTGTCAGTAATTTTTAAGCCTATTTTAGAAGGTAGACTTATGCATGTTAGGTGTGCTTGCCATATAATTAACTTAGTTGTTAAAGAATGTTTAAATTTTTTTGAACCCCATTTAGACACTCTGCGACAATGCTTGCTCCACCTAAACTCGTCTCCAAGTAGACAACAAAGTTTTGCATGCACTTGCGCACATTTTGGTATGACTTTTAGAAGATTTGTGAAGGATATACCAACTAGGTGGAACTCCACCTACTTGATGTTGAAATCTGCAATTCCTTTTAAGAGTGCTATTACATATTATTGTACTTCGGATGTCACCTTTGACTATCAGGTTACTGATGATGATTGGGTAGCAGCTGAAAGTGTTTGTGAATTTTTAGAAGTTTTTTACAATGCTACATTAACTCTTTCTGGTGTTTATTATCCCACATCTTGCTTAGCTTTACGTGAACTTTGTAACATGTCTTATTTATTTTCTAAATATAGAGATTATCCAAATTTTGAAATTGCGGTGAGAAATATGGAAGCCAAATTCAGGAAATATTGGGGTGAAGTACCTCTTTTATATTGTTTGGCTTCCATATTTGATCCTACAATCAAATTGGATGGCGTAGAGGTTTTATTAGATGGATATGGAGAATATATGGGTATAGACGTTACTGACATGAAGGCAGAAGTTAAAGTGGCTTTGGACAGGTTAGTTATACTGTACGAAGAAGGAGCAACGTCGACCCGACCAACTCAGGGGGGGCTAGTAGTAGCTCCGGCTTGGCGTCTAAGATATCAGCAGCCGGTCGCATACTACAAAGGAAGAAACAAAAGCAATCTTCCCAACCTACTCAAGAGTTGTCTGCTTACCTTAACTCTTATCAAGACGGAGATGAGACTCCAGATCACTTCGCCGTTTTAGAATGGTGGAAGAGACACGACAAGAGATTTCCTGTGCTTTCTAACATAGCACGTGATCTACTGATGGTTCCGGTGTCGACGGTAGCATCGGAGTCCTGTTTTAGTGCAAGTTCGAGGATGTTGAGCGATAGGAGGAGCCGCTTGAAGCCCGATATTTTGGAAGCAATCGTGTGCGTACAAGATTGGATGAATGCCGATAAAAGAACACAAAACCAGAAAGATGAAGAAGATCATGACATCCACGAGCTGGATTTGGAATCGCTTTCATTGCATGAAGGCGAACAACAATGAGGCTACGGTGCAAGGTATTAGGTATGTACATTTAAACTTATACATTTCAATTTTAAATTTTAACTTATACTTTCAAAAACTATTTTTTTTTTTTACTTATACTATTCAAATTTTTAATTTTAACTTATACTATTCAAATTTTTTAACTTATACTTTCAAAAACTATTTTTTACTTTAAAAAAATATTTTTTAACTCCGCCTATGCTAAACAAGCATTTGCCGGTCCCAAACCCGGATAAAGGAAGAGGGAGAAATGTTTTTTTTTAAATTTTTATAAATTTTTATAAACATTTGTAATATTTGTATAAACATTTTGTATAAACATTTGTATATATTTGTATAAACATTACTAAATTATAAACATTTATATACATATTTTGTATAAACATTTTATAAACATTTGTATTAAAAAGAAAACATTTTATAAACATTTTATAAACATATTTTGTATAAACATTTTATAAACATTTTATAAACATAAAATTATAAACATTTTATAAATATTTTGTATAAACATTTTATAAACATTTAAGTTACAAATTTTTAAACTTAAAATACAAAAGAAAATGATTAAAAAACCAAATTAAAAAAAAAACTGTAAAAAAAAAAAAAAAAATTCAAAAAAACCGGGCCGGTCCGGTTAACCCAACCTGAACCGGCCCGAACCACCCAAGGCCCGGACCGGCCCGTGGTCCGGTTCAGCCCGGACCGACCCTACTTGTGTCCGATCCACTGGGCCGGGCTAGGTCCAGAGCAGGAAAACCGGGTCGGGCTTAGCCCGGACCGCAATTAAGACTGGGCCGGTCCTGGACCGGCCCGAACCCGGTCAGGCCCGCCGCCTTTGGACCGTGGGCCGGCCCGGACCGGCCCGAAAAAACCATGAGTAGCTTGTTCTATGGGGGCTACCGTCCCATCAGGTTGGCTAATCACTGATCATGCCTATTGGAGCTATGTGTATTATCCGCTGGGTCTTTAGGAGGATTCACCTATTATTGTGCGTTGGCTTGCCCAATGACTTCTCGTTGAAGGATGCGGATCTCTTTTAGAGCATTTGGTTGTCTCTCATTGGTGTCCCACGCTGTATGCAGTGGTTCCTTTCTTTATCTTTGTTTTTCAGTTTGCAAGATTCTATGTTGTGTCCTTGGTGACGGCAGTATGCACAAAACAATGGAGTAGACTCGTACTCAAGTTGCTGCCAAAAACTCCTACCATAAGGCAGGTTGATCCTGATACGATGTTGTAATGGTTTAGAAGCACAATTTCCACATATATCCGAGCAACACTAGGTCGCGGCAACTCCACCGTGGCTTTGTCTATTTTTAGTGGAGCTCCGACCGTTGACTCAATTGCAAAAATTGCATCTTTGGCAAGTAGGTGGTGAGGGAGGTTAGGTAAAAAAACCCATACTAGGATTAAAGGAGATTCGTGAGCAGATGAAAAATTGGGAATCTACTTGAAAATTCTCATGGTGCTCTCGCAATATACCAAGTTTATTTTAGATATGAGATGTAAGAAATCTTCCTCTGAGAAAGGACGAATGGGGATGTTTTAGCGTCAATGAGACCCGCTTGTATAGGGCGTGAGAATTCAAATCCCGAGAGCGCCTTCCGAATAACGTCGATCGGCGGCATCGTATGCTAAAAACTTCTCCACTAGGGCAAACTTTAGAGGGCCAATTAATGAGGCTTCCTCCTCATCAAAAAAGGAAATTGATGGTACTCCCTTAAAGGAAGTTATTGTATGCTGAGGGATGACAGGAGCAATCGGCTTGACCCCAGCCACCGCCTCCGCAAAGGGCTTGGCTGTCATAAAACCCTAAAAAGAGAAGCAAGCAAGGGGATAGCCACCATCCAATTAGATCGTATAGTTGTGAGAAAATGATGCCGGCCCGGCCAGAGTCCAAGTCGGTGTCCGTAGAGAGAAGAAGGCGATCTAGGGTTTCAAACACGGGGAGCAGCCGCCGCCAACATTCATATATATATATATATATATATATATATATATATATATATCTTATACAAAACACAAAGGTTTTTGAATCCTAGGGCTGACTGTGCCAAGATAAAGAGTGGTTGGGATTTAATCTTGGTGAATCAACGGTTGTGGGATTTTATGGGGAATCCAAAGAGTGAGGTTTGTACTCATAATGGTTGTGGATAAGCATTATTGAGAGTGAAATTTTATGGAGAATGAGCATTATTGAGAGTGGAGTTTTATGGAGAATCCAAAGAGTGGGGTTTGCACTCATAATGGTTGTGGATGAACATTATTGAGAGTGGGGGCCTCATAATTATTATTGTTCGTTTAAAATTGGGGGTCCAAGATTTTGAGGGGGAATACCTTAAATGAACCATGCCCTATGGGCACGGGTTATGACTAGTATATATATATATGTATATATATATATGGAAATTGCTGAGAAATCCAATTTCGGGGTGGGCTTTTATGAAATGCCCACCCGCTGGATGAGTTTTATGAAATACCCAGAATTAAGTATTTTCACGTTAAATATTCCAAGATTCCCTTTTAGATGCCACCCGCTGGAAACTGCTATTTTTATAATACCGAAACTACCCCTCCGTGCGAATTGGTCATCTATATGTATTTGAATTCAAAAAACTCATATCTGGATTGCGATTTTCGTCTTCTTCTTCTTCACGGAAAATCTGAATTCCATTACTCTCATCTTCAGCAGAGATCGCAAAGATCGTTCGTAGTTCGGTGTGCTTTTCTTCAGTCGAACTCAGATCATCGCTCGTCATCATCATCACCATCATCATCATCTTCATCGTGGAGACATTTGAAGTTTTTCGACGATTAGGTCAATTGTGGAGAGAAGATCTTTCTTCTTCTTTTCCATAAGGATTATCATCGTTTTGAAAGAAGAACGAAACTCTTTATTTCTGACAAAATTTTTCTAAAAAAAAATATTCTCCGTGTTAAAACCACGGAGAATGACCATTCTCCGTGCTAAAATGACTTAAAAACCACGGAGAATGGCATTCTCCGTGTTAAAAACCACGAAGAATGACAATTTTCTATGGATTTTAACACGGAGAATGCCATTCTCCGTGGTAAAGTGACGGAGAATGGCCATTCTCCGCCATTTTAGTACGGAGAATAGCTATTCTCCGTGGTTTTAACACGGAGAATGGTCATTCTCCGTCTTTTTTTAATACGGAGAATGACCATTCTCCTCCATGTTAACACGAGATTGGTCATTCTCCGTGTTAATATCACGGAGAATGACCATTCTCCGTGTCGAAAAAGACGGAGAATGACCATTCTCCGTTGTAAAAAATGACGGAGAATGTTCATTCTCCTGCGTTTTAACACTGGAATGACCATTCTCCGTGCTAAATTATACGGAGAATGGTCATTCTCCGTTTTATTTAACACGGAGAATGTCATTCTCCGTTTTATTTAACACGGAGAATGGCATTCTCCGTGTTTCTAACACGGAGAATGGTCATTCTTGACCATTCTCCGTGCTAAATTACACGGAGAATGGCATTCTCCGTGCTAAATTACACAGAGAATGGCATTCTTCGTATAAATTAAGACGGAGAATGGCCATTCTCCGTCTAAATTATGACGGAGAATGGTCATTCTCCGTGTAAATTAAGACGGAGAATGCCATTCTCCGTGTTACTAACACGGAGAATGACCACCCTCATGCGAAATTAACATTTTTTGTGTTCTAACACGGAGAATGACCATTCTCCTGTATTTTATGGTTAGCTGAAACTTTGGAGGGCCATAACTT